>JABSMT010053284.1:0-12108 GCA_018902335.1 Eumacrocentrus americanus
GATTTTTTCGTATCTCTCGAAGTTTTCGAGATATTTGTAAAAATAAAAGTGTCTAAAATTTTTTATAATTTTTGAGTTATCCTCCTTTACCGCTTCACTACTGTATTAGTGGATATGATTAATCTCAAAATGGATATACGTGACGTCGGTTAAATTCCAACGACAGTCGAGCAGTTTCACTTTGCTGATGTGATAACAAAGTATAAAACGTCGAGGATGACTGCGCTATAAATCGACGTCAGTAGCGGCGCTTGAATCGGCAGGTATAATCTACATTAACTGCCGTACTAGAGCACATACACCGCCAAAGACGTTTTCTCTCCAACCAAGGACTCAATTAGTGTGTATACGCTTTACTTGCTTGTGTTACACCATTGGCATCATACAATAGTATAAGTATTAACGGTAGACCCTGGATCTAGTGTCGAACTCGACGAATTTTTTGTGATTTTAGAAATCGAGCATAAGGACACGCAAGCCAACAGACGAAACATTCGATCTGTTCCGCTCGCTTTTCTGTATAACGATATTTTCCGGGATTCTATGAGTCTGCAAAAAATAAGAAAACAAAGAAAATTATTGAAACTAGTCCATGGATGTAACGTCAAATGATTTTTATAGTCACCTGAATCGGTATAAGAACCATCGGCCTATTAGCGATCTCACGAGTGAAGGATAAGTTTTTGCAGCAAAATTTATACAGACTCCTTGTTTTCAGCAATTATTCTTAGTCGAAGATTTTCCGACAATTTTTTTCTTCTTCACTCTTCCGATGGCGTTCTCGCACAGCCTTGATATCACGGCCACACCAGTGGCAGCTATATATACGGTTGATTACATAAAAATGTACATCAGTGACCGCAACTGCAATTGTAAAATATTTGTCTATAATTAACGAAAAAAAGTCGCTTATGCTTTTTTTGCTTTTTATTTCAGCAAAACACAACGACTGAAGAATGTCGAGCATTATCGGACCAGAATTTATGGAGCTTGACCATAGGAGACTTCACTATGCAGCCCCTTACATATATATCGTCATGGATTTTTGCCAAAGTCACGGTGACATCCGCACGCAGAGCGAGGAATATATAAATCGATATGAGCATAAGGAGAGGATTGTATGGACGCCAATAAAGGATCGATATCGTTATAAATCGAGATCTATGGATGGGTACACGAGCGGTACTTGTACGTAGAGCATCGCAACACGAGCGGTCGCTTATTATAAGGTTGAGGGACTGGCTCTTGGATAGGGTCGAGTCATGGGTGGTCTGCTATGCTAATAATGTTGGAGCATTCTCTACGTAGATCCTCGTGCTACTTGATCTACGATCTTCTTCCATTTTCATCACCACCAACTCTCGTAACACACTCATCTGCTCTATCCTTATTATTTCAAGAATGCAAATTATTGCAGAGAAAAACGAGTCATCAAGGCGTACATGTCGAGTTAATACGTCAATTTGCTGCTTTATTGCATATTGGAACGACCGCTTCTTGAACTTAGTTCGAACGATGAGGCATTGAGCATTGTGTTCATTGGCAATAGTGGCGTGGCTACTGGGATATGTTGTAATCAGGAATGTATGTTGGAGATGCCTCCAGGCACAAAATCAACTCTTTTGAATCCATCACACCTACAAGCATCTTCGCTTGTCGATTCGGTTTTATAAATACAAGTAGGAACTATATAGAATATACGAAATGAAAAGGGCACGTGCCACAATGACTAATGGAGAGAATAAATGTTAGAATCATTTTATTACTTGCTTAACTGCAATATAAAATTGACGAGGAGGAAGTGAACCACTTCCTAAAGATGTAAAATATACATACTTGTTATGAAAAAACATTGCAGAGATATAATATTTCAGGCGCATAAAACGTGCTCAAGTCCATTAGAATGGGGAGAAAGAAACTGCAGAAGGCGAATCTGCATCGAAGCTCGAGTAAGAAAAGGCGAGGCTCTCTTGTATGTATGTACAGCCTCTTCCGGTACTTACCGGAGTCATTTGCGCAACTCGAGAACTCGTCGAGTCTCTTGAAAGCGTACACGCAAAATGGTCTTGGAGCTAACTCGATTAAAGTTCCCTAATACAACTACTACTACGCTTGATTTAAATCCACTGGAATAGTCTGGGATAGGATCGGAAGGCCGCACGATCCTCTCGGTACCATTCCCAATATGCTCGGGATCTTTGAGCCATAACGAGAGAGACGGCCAGAGACATTGCAATGATCACAAAGCCGCCAGATAGTGACGACATAAATCGATCGAACGATGAAACGACTCCGACGATCGTTTCAATATTCGTGATTGAATCATTCAAATTTTTTGCATCATTTATTTACAGGCAGAATAGTAGGATCACTGATGTCCATTTTACTTCTGCGTTATTCTAGTTATATATGTCAAGATGTATGCCAGGAAATAATTGAAAGAAATAAATAAATAGAGAAAAGAAAGCACGACAACTTGCCCGGTGGCTATGTAACATCGTGTTGATGATTCAACATCTCTCTGGCAGAACTTAATCCAAGCAATTAATCGACAGAAATTACTGAAGCGCGCCTCTAAACATGCTACAAATGACGCCATTAAATTAATCGCGATCTTCATATTAGACAGAAACATTTTTATTATATGATGAATATTTAATATTGAATGATGATGTAGAAAAAAAAATTTTGAATAGACATATGTATATAAATATGCATGAAGCACTCCATATTCTTTCTATCGCGAATCGCCATTCATATATATAAATCCTGTCAAAATATTCTCTAATCCGCTTTTAATGTATGCAAACTGTCGCTGTCAGATAATCATTAATCTTTGAAAAATCATATACACAGTCTGTACGTTCAAATTGTCATCGAAGACATCTGTGTAAACTTCAAGAATCATTCAATCAATCACACGGAAAAATTTATAGGATACGTATAAATACGTAGCAATCAAGGTGTTGGACGATAACTCCTGACAATATTTTTTAAACGTCTCTGTCCACTCTCCTCATCAGAGACGTTGTTGGTGATACAGTTCCAGCGTGCTCTAATAACACATCTGCATGAGTCCTGGTGCGTGACTCCCCGCTCCAGTGCGGTTGGACAGGGCGCGTGGCTGGCCGATGACTTTCACTCGTCGTCGACTACGTCCACCTCTGTCGTTGGTTTCCCCCGTTGAAGTTCTTCCCGCTTTTCGCCGCGAACTGGACGCGATTACCTCTGTGAGAGAAGCAGGGACCACGCCACAGATAGAGCCTTTTCCGCTTGTGTACGACGCCTCAATACCTCGTCGATACTCTTTTTCTGCCTCTCGTACACGCTGATCATTGACATTCCACTCTTGCTCTTCGCACCGGTGAAATGATCCGCAGCGCTCACGATACTTACCACTTAAGTTTCACCAGTTTTCCCGGACTTGCGAAATCCTTGCGTAGATATAGAACTGTAATATTTCTATTTCGGCAACATCCTGTTTCCTTCAGAGTCTGCTTTAGCTGTTTAGTGCTCTCGTGCTGTAAATGAATAAAAGTAATTAAAAAAAATTATTCTCACCGATTTTAATTTCTGACTGACAATACAAATAAATGATAATAGCTATTTCATTTATTAAAAGTACTTACTGTATACTTATAACATCTCTCTCTCGCTCCAGCTCAAGGTCGATTCTGCGCCGGGAAAGTGAGAGAATTGATTCGCATCGAGATGATGGTTACCGCCTCTCTGTAAGGCGCCTACTTCGGAGATCGATCACGTCGTTAGCGGCCGCGTTCCACGTGGAAAATGAATTTCGATCGATGTCCATTGGCAAGCCCATGGAAGCGAGTGTTCGATTTGGGTTTAGAGAGAAACGATCGGGTCGTTTCATCGAACTGCCAACGCACTTTACTTTTAGAGTAGTCTATATAAAGGCATGTGGAGCGAGGCTTTCATCTAGAATCCCCTGTAAATATATACGAATCACTATACCATGGGGCTGACTCTTTCTCACAAAGTGTGGGATCGTTTAGTGACAATTTCGCCAGCTCCACAGACAGCTAAACCAGACGATTAAGAGGTATTTCCTCTCGCTGATCTATTGAGTATGTGTCTGTTGAGTCACCCGACACGTTGACTCTAACTACTCGTCCTCCTCTACTGCCTTTACATCATTAACTATCTGGAAAAAAAAAATACTATTAGCATTAAGATAATTTTTAATTAATTTTTTTTTTACAATAAAATAATGAGGCCTCACCTAGAACTAGGTACTGAAGCCGAGAGACTCATCGATTTCCCTTCGTTTATACGGTTGGCTGCGTATGTCTATGCTGAAAGTGAACATGGATCACCTCAGCACGCACTGCTGCTAATCCAAGTGATGCCAGCATCCGGAGCAAGAGACGAAGAAGTCGCCTCTGTGCTTACCATAAGGCAAGAGAGTAGATCTCATAGTCGTGCAGAGCAAGTTGTAGGCATTGTGGGCGGGGTGATCCAGAGAAAGCCACGCGCAAGCACGCTTTGCTCTGTTTCGCGCTCGCCGACACACTATAACTTATACGTGCATACACACTCGCTTTTATTTATGCCACACTGCACGAGGCGTGTGCCGTCTTTTTTATTCTCCTATTCTTTTTTTATTTCACGTGAGAGGGCAAACGTGCGCGCAAGAATTGTCCCGCTTACTCGGCCATGCTCACGACCCTAAGGAGAGTCACTTATACTGGCGTAATGCTGGCTTCAGCGATAACGGCACGACGATTATCTCGACGTTTAAATGTCATTATGGGCTATAGAGACTGGGTATCGATACATTTAACGATCTCCGAGACGACACTTCTTGTGTGATAAATTCTTTCCCTTTCGCCGATAGTTCTACGTATTCTTGATAATACGATCAAAAGTCCTTTTTTTAATCTTTTCCCTGAGCCAATTGTCAGATAAACAAATAAATGAGTAGATAGATTTTTTAATTATATAGTAGATTAGTTGGACAAAGGAGTTAACGTAGGTTTCATTACCATTTTGTAAGTGGGGTAATTTATTCCTTTTAAATGTCAGCCAACACACGATCGTCTGATGTGTATATATTTGAAAGGAGATTGAAGCTTACAACCTTCAAATCAGTGTCATTATAAAAGCCTGAGATGAATCTTTAAATTCATGAAGGCGATCTAGCACGTCCGGTCGATCTAGTTCCATGATGCGATCCGTTCCTCGATGAAAGCGAAGAGACTCTCTCGTCCGACTTTGGAGGAATTAAAGTGATACTGGATACATCCACGTGGAAAGTATCGAGAGTGAAGCAATTAATGTCTATTACATTGATGCATCAACATGAGAAATGAGAAATGGAAGGCAATCAGTCGACTTGCTACTGCAATTTCTCAGTTTTTAGATCACTACACCGTATACTCATCCACATATGGAAAGTCTAAAAAAATCGGATATCCCTTGAATTTCCTGCAATTAAAAAAAATTATATTCCAATAGAAATAATTATATTTATTATAGACTTAAATAGTGGACTTACCTTAAAAACGATCAGTGGACTCGCGTGGCGGGCATCGCGACCCACATCGCACGCTGCACCAGAGATAAAGTGCTACTCCAAGAGTCCACTCCCCATATCTAGCGCCGAGACTCTCAACGTCACCCCGCCTTTATCGCCTAATTAAACAGGACAAGATAAAAATCCCCGACGTCACTCCGCTCGTGTTCCTGCAATTCATGACGTAACGAATTATACAAATGGCATAATAACTTAATGGACCCACACATAGAATCAACTAGCACTTATATAGGTATATTTAAATGCAAGGTGCAGCCTCATCGGTACATTCACCTTCGTGAACAAAGTCGTATTTGCGTATAGGGAGAAACGTGTTGAGTAGCCTCCAGTTGTCATCCTTTTTCTTCGCTGGAGGAGAGAGTCCTCGACCATTAGAAATTGCGACCCCCTGCGAGGCGATACGTGCGGCCGGTCCACTTCCTGCATTTTTGAGGACGACGTCCACCCAACTGCGCCTCTCTCGCGTCCACTCCCGTTCCCGCTGCTATGCACACCAGAGCCAGTATCACCTGTATGCACATGGATAGAATGTGGTTATATGTGTACTATATACCAAGACACACACTGGACCAAGCGTACCTACCTAGTCGTGGACTCGCTATCGGTGCATCTACGCCTCGGATTATACTTCTCGGTTTCTCAACATACGACTGGAGCTGCAGCTCCACACTGTTCCATTTTCCTTTTCGTCGATATGGCTACTTCCAAGAGCTATCAAATTAACACGTTCTCCAAGTCAGGACGTAAGATATGCCAGTAGACTTCACAGTTTCCCCTGTAGACAACTGTCTCAGGAAGAGTATTAAATCCACGAGGTCTCGTTTTCATACAGGATCGTTAAACCAATTGACTTATTTTCCCTGGAGCTGTTGAATTTTATTTGCCACTAATTGCGCGACTAACGGCAGCTCAGCAGCTTCCCTTCGCCTCTCCTCACTACTTCTATGTTGGTTGAAACGACGACGACCTGACGTCACGAGGAATATGACCTCGGGAGGTGTTCCACACCCCGTCTTTTTTTGTTGCTGTTTCAGCAATACTTCGCATTCCAACAGATACGTAATAACCTCGGCTATCTGTTTTGGAAAGTCAAAGATCATCTATCTTTGTGCGAGGGCGTGGTATATTTGAAGTGCTTGAAGCGATCTCGTTCAAGGATCATCGATCTAAACAAATTGGAAAAATAAATTCGTTAAAGACCAGGGCTGACCATCAGTCCCGCTGATTCAAGCATGCATTATCAGAACAATGGAGAACGTACGTGTATATCTGCGATGCATATATGTAGTCGCTTAGAAGTCCTTGCAGGGTCCACTGTTTAGAGCACACGGAAGTGGTATATCTAGGATTGGGAGCACCAACTCACCATCCATCTTCGCCTTCTCTATATGTATGTGCGTCTGTATCTATGCGCCTCGGACATCGGGAGCACTCCCAACAAAATAGAAATCTGCGTGCTCTCCCATTTAAAAGGCTTGCATTGCAAGTGTATGAATGCGCACGCGACTACCTCGTCGAGGTGAACGGATTAACGTCAGCATCCATTTGTGTCTCCTATAATTATGTCCAGTTTCGTATTCGGTGTCGATGATTTACTCTTTGTGCGATCCTGGCCTTCTCTTATTCACTCTCTGTGCCTTGAAAGAATTCTCTTTACCCAACGTCATTAGATACATAATACCTGAAAGAAAAAAAAAACGTAAAGTCTTTAAAAGAGAAAATGTATGGGTAACACGAGTATGAATGCAGCCCATATTTTCGGCTATCACCGTGAATTTTATCGCCTCGCTAACTTTACAAGTCGTTTGGCCTTTCGCTTTTAAACTCTCGTCGAAATTGGCTGAAC
Source organism: Eumacrocentrus americanus (assembly GCA_018902335.1). Lineage (NCBI taxonomy): Eukaryota > Metazoa > Arthropoda > Insecta > Hymenoptera > Braconidae > Eumacrocentrus > Eumacrocentrus americanus. The sequence continues at coordinate 7,404 of JABSMT010053284.1, forward strand.
ACAGTAGCTGTCGACACAATGATTTTCTTGCTTCGCTCATTTCGTTGAATATATTTACAAAAATATATTCTACATTGCAATTCTCTTTGCAGATTTCTTCATCTTGCGACCGTTGTATACCTACATCCAGCAGCAAAAAACGGAGCAGAGAGCAGAGAGAAGCAAAGAATAATCGAGAGCGAAACATGGGATGACAAAAAAGGCTGCTTCTCACTGATCGCGGAAGTGTCCGACAGAGGCGACCAGTACGATCGATCGCTAGATCAGTGACTTCCTCGATCGAGAATGGGATCCTGGGCTGCCGCGAGCGAGAAACGCAGAGGCGAGAGATCGAGGCGGATCCGATGCTGATCCAGTTGAGGCATCGAGTATCTCTCTCCCTATCTCTCTTTCTCTGTCAGCTTCTTTTGCAATGCCATATTAGTCTCGCCAGCCTAGGCGTATTCTCCAGGGCCTTACGTGCACAAAGGAGTCCTCATGAATCCCTCTGAAAAGGCCCACACGACTAGTCACGATCCAAGCTGCTCATATACTTATCCAACGTACTACTATCAGGACCAGCTAATTAATTGCTGTTTACACATGTCTGCTAGCAACACGTCACACTCGTCCTGGTGTCCGTAAACAGAGTCGTTAAATGTCTTACAGACCTCGGTGTTCTCTTTTCCCTCTATCAGTGTACAGCGAACAATTATATTATTACTGCTTAGATGACAAAAAAATCATTTGTCATTGAATAGATTATTATCGATAGCGAATTCCTTTTCACTGCTCATATAGCTTCATTGTGATTGTTCAATTGAACGCTTAGAGTCACGATGGTCATTGGGGTGTAATTGATAAGAATATCGAGCAGTCATCGGGGAACACGTTGGTAGCATTGATAAGCCCATAATGACCACGATTGTAGGCTTGGTCTTATAGCCTCCTCTGAAGAAGCGCACCAAAAGGAGCAAACTACTGGCACGGAGAGGGTCGCATTCCACGTCGTCTTATCTCCTTTCTTCCGTGCGGCTCTCTCGATTATTATTATAACAGTAGGCTGGACGAGAGTAGCATAAAACGGAGTATACTCGCCGCGTGGCGTCTCGTGCAATCATAACGGTACAGCATCCACTCCTTATTCAGGCGCTCTAGTGTATTCTACACCACATTATACTGGGTGATTATTTTCTACGTCTCTCTCTCACTCTTTCTCCTGTCAATTATTCAATTGTCCATTCTTCGTGGGCGCAATATACAGTCAGCCTCTTAGCTCGCATATAAATTATATAATAAAAACGATGATAAAGATCGTTAGCTGGACATTTGGTGGTCTCTCTTGCAAAAACTTCACATTTCAACTGAGTCATGGACTTAAAAAATGGTGTAATAAAATTCATCGACTATCACCCGCTCTCTTTCGTTATTAGACGTCCGATAGTGATCTATTATATATGATATATGTGGAGGGGACGAGTCTCAAGATTAGAACTGGTGAGAGAAAGAAAAATTGGTGACTTCGAATGGACCGAATTCGAAACTGGTTTACGACGCGTCCCGCATTAATCCACCTCCTAGTGTACCAGCTGGAGTAGCCAGATCACTATTCCATCCTCGTTTAATTTAATTAAGCCAATGTACGAGTGCAATCGTCAAACGTGAAACTCTCGGCATCATCAAGGTGTGTATACTCCAGAACTCGATACTTTGAGAACGACACCAGCCGGACAAACTCGTCTCATGTAATACTTTGTCTGGCAATTTTTTTTACAGATTCAATCACGTCTATATGTGTCCGGTGAGGTGTCTCCTTGCAAAAGACTTTTTGTGCTGGCATCGTTCGCATCAGCCACAGGACATAAAATAACTTCCTGTCAGTGCGGCGAGCTAGAATGTAGACAATAATGACATGAGCGATTATTGTCGAAAAAAGATTGCGTGTCGAATAGGCAAGAGCTATAGCATCACCCGGTGTGTGTCCCATGCACGAGTGATCTCGATTCCAAGTCGGGTGGAGTCACGTAGGTGTATTCCAACGTAAACGTCTCCACCACACGTCTATAGAAAGCTCATGGGTGAGCGTCATCACGTAGCGGCCTCGTGGAGTTTATCTCGTGTATATACATGTGTGTGCGATCCTCTCTTCCTCTCTCCACGTCGTCGTCGTCGCCGTCGTCGTCGTCGCCGCCGCTCAACAGGACCTACATGCTGCTCCAGGTGAAGCCGGAGATCTGCGCGTGCATGTCTATGTGCATATGTATTTGCTTCTTCTCTCTTTCTCTTCCTTTCAGTTTGTGGGTTGTTACATCTCGTTCTCCCTCACGCTTCGTCTCTCCACGGTGAAAGTGAGCGCATTCCATGGCCACATGGGACCACGCCCGACCAACACACTGAAAGAGAAAGATACTTGGAGCGCTATACGGCTTTACATTCGAATATACAGGCCCTGTATACTTACTCAGCATCTCCACTTGGTCCATCGGCGTGGTCCTGGCGTTTTCCCCTTGCGCCACACGTTGCTGTCGTACAGTACAGCAGATGGAGGAGAAAAAAATTGATGCACTAAATCGTTGGCGAGTTGTGCAATCGAGTGCGCATTCAATGGACACTGCGACCCCACAACACTCCTGCAATACATATAAATATATATATATAAATGTGTATGTGAATTCGTATATACATGAATTCTCTTTCTACTCTATACGCTGCTTTATGGCTTCTCCAAGGAAGTAACGATGTCGAGAGGGATATCGCGACGTAAATCGCGACGCCCAGGTGTTTGGGTCTGTTGTACGCGGATATATCGGGGCTTCGAGGACTTCCTGGCTTGTTCAAGCTGAGAGTTCAAAGGAGGAAAGGAGCTAGAATTTCTTGAGAGAGGTGTTTTACGCGCCGTTCGCTGCACAGTGAATCACTGTGCATTTGGGCGAGGCTTAAGACTTTATTCGCATGTGGACCGCGCTGGGGTAATTGATGCACCGAATTGCCCAGAGATATTAAACTCGTGAGAGAACTCTTTGGATGCGAGAGAGAGAGAGAGAGGAGTGCGCGATTCTTTCGCAACTTGATTCTGGGCCGGTATACTTAACTCCTTCGTTGGCCAAGGGCAGTCACGCTCTTCTCAAATAATAATCCCCCGGCCCGTTGAAGAGCTCGGACGATTATTGCGTCGTTGCGTTCGTTTATATGTATGTCAGAGCGAGACAGAGAGGAGAGATTTTTTTGATTATTATTAAGTCCGCCAATGCGAGCCGTCGAAAAGGATTTTTTTTCACCCTTGATGGACGGATGAAAGTTTAATGAGGGACTCTGAAGAGGAGCATCCACCCTGACAGAGAGGATGTATATATAGTCTATATAGGATTTGCGCAATATTTTTTTGAAAGTCCATTTGGCGAAAAAAGGAACCACAGCGCCAGAGACGAATTGACGTGTCGATTACACTTGGCAGGCATGTAATTAAACGATGAGCCTAAGTACGGCGCATGAAGGGAAAGGCAGAATGAGATCAGCTCCATTTCTGCACGAAGATTAAGACACACCGTGAACTCGATAATTATTTCGGCGAACAGAAGGCGACCGAGTCGAGTTGATCTGATGATGATAGCATATAAACTAGATTATTGTGTGCGAGTGGAAGGATGCTCTGATGGACAACTCTGATCGCCTACTCGCTTCAATTTGACTTCCAAGGACAGATTGCCATCTATGATGGCTGTTGTCGATCACCCTGATCATGAACGACCTCATCTCTACCCTGAAACACATACAGAAACAATTAATCCTTATTAGGCAACTAAAATGATTAAGGATAATAATTGAAAAATTTTTATTCTAGACTTTCAAGATCAAATTGATTAATTTTTTTACACCTACATTGACGAATCGAGAAGATTATTGAGCGAGAGGATGATAAGGCCAACCTCCCTGGTCTTTGAACAGCTTTATCGATGCGGTGGAAGGAGGCAGTTTAATTTTGCTTTCGAAACGCCGTTAAATCGATCGATTGAGGCTTGAATTATCGTGGAATACAGTTCGAGGCCGTTGGCATCCCGATCTTGGCATTCCGATCGATTGCCCCAAACGAAGCGTCACTCCATACATATATGTATATGTGTATATATACGCTGAGAAAAAAAATCTTAATTAAAAAAAAAAATTTTTTTTTAAACTGAAAGACATGATATTGTTATTTCCGGAATTAATTTGCATTAAATTAAAGAATAAATATTCTTAAATCAGGAATAATTTAAAAAATCCTCCGCACCATGAAGAGAATCAATACGGGCTATTAATCATCAATTGACTCACGAATTTGTGGATCTTGATAATGACGATAAGTATAGTTGAGTAAAATTAAACAGTCGTGAGGATTTGAGGGAAGCCCTCGGGCCCAACAATTCTGTCATTATATCCTGTGCCAAAATGATCACGAATCTATTCCTCTCGTTGCATCATTCATCGTCATTATTACTTCAATTCTTACCCGATCGACAAATCGAAACGGGAGGGTTCTCGAGAGAGAGTCAGTCATCAGTAATTACCGACGAGCATACCCAGTCTTATTTCCCGAGTAATTCCCTCATTCTTCGTCTCTTCAGAGCCTCATCGATGGACCGATCGAGAACCGTTATAGACCCCACAACTATATCGATATAATCTCGCAGCAATAAAAAAATATTTATTACAATAAATTGATTTCTATCACGACGATATATATATA
>JABSMT010053295.1:0-12085 GCA_018902335.1 Eumacrocentrus americanus
ATTCTTCAAATCCGAAATTTTTAATTGATGAATAATGAATCGAGTTCTCTCGTTATCTGGCTGTTGGACCACCGATCATCAGTCTATTCAATATCGAGAAATGCTTTTTATTTGCTTCGACGCGTGGAGTTTGAACCAGGAAAAAATTTAACGACTTCGCTGGTAAAGCGAAAAATTCGTATGGATTTGGCAGCGATGCGCTTGGCAACGGATAACATGTGCATGTCGAGCTGATAAGACATTGAGCGAGGTTAGACACCCTAAAGATAAGATTCTACACGGTAAACTGCTTCATTCCCTCTATTTTTTCATTCATTTATCGTCAATTGCGTGTGTCCATATTTTATTGCAATTTCCAGATATACATAACAATTAATATACTATATATACTACTATCTATGCTATATATTAAAATAAATTTATATCTGAGCAGTCATTATGAATTGCCATGTCATGCTTTTATTCGAGTAAACCAAAGTCTTGAAGTTTCTCAATACAAGTTCCAATGGAAGAATATCTCTCCCGTTTGGCTTTCATTTTTTTTTATTCCTCTATACACTTATATAATCAACCAGTTTGAAAACGAGCCCGACGCATCAGCGGCGCTCGCGGCAAAAGAGCCTTGGAAATTTCGATGCAACGGTCGCCGGAAGTCGGGAGACATGACCACTCACGATCACACCTATGCGTATATAAAACCAGACCATGTACTACTCGATGTACCGTGTAGCACGCCAGAAATTCCCGCGAACAAATTCTGCATCTCCAGGATATTTTTTTTTTATTAATTTTTTTTTATCCCTGAAATCAACTGGGAAAATCCCCAGTGACAAATTTATCTTTGATAAAGAGAAATCATTATCGTATTGCTACGAATATAATCTCGCCAATTAATTATTCAATGTATCAAACGGAGATTACAAATGCAAACAATGATCTCGGGTAAATTAGTGACATTATATTGTGCAGCGCGATGCCAACGGACTTGAAGCATCATGTTCATTTAAAAGGAGGCGTTGTAAAAATAAATCACGGTCATCACGCGTTGTAGTAACTAGAGTCCTAAAATAGATTTCTTCTCTATTTTCTAAGAATCAATGTACATTTAATTCCAACTTTAAATCAGTAATGAAGCGGTAAAAGGAGATAACTCAAAAATTATGAAAAATATTAGACACTTTTATTTTTTTTACAAATATCTCGAAAACTTTGAGAGACACGAAAAAATCTTATTGAACCTTTTTTGTAGGAAATTAAATTCTTTACAAAAAAGGTCTCTTGTATTTTGGCTGAATCTCATATAGTTTTCAAGATATAATCAAATTTATGAAAGATTTTAATGAAAAAATTATCATATCTCCTTTTACCGCTTCACGATACAGAAATATATAAATCTATAAATGCAAAGTCCTGGGTTCGAAGCCTTCGAAAATTCAACGGATCTCATATTTATTCACGCTATATGACATATAAGCGCAGGCTTGTGACATATACTGGAAAATAATTATCAAAGCTAATTACTGACAATAATTATCAGAACTATTCAACGTTTATAATCTTAAAATTCCTTGGTTCTATTGATATCGAAAAAAAAAATACTCAAAAATATGTTTATGTTGTCGGAATTTTTGTCGATCATAACTTTTGCACGAAAACTCTTGATGATTCGCAGCGAGTAGATTTCAAGGCCAACGCGGCCCAACGTCGACGTCGGCCGTTTCCGTTGACGCTCGGAATCTAAAATTGCAATGGCTCGTCAAGCGGCTCTCTCGGCCTTCGCGATCGTGTGCCGCTCGTTTCTCTGAGAAAAGCCAAGTTCAAGGCCAACCAGACGTGTCTCTCTCTTTGCTCCTCTCTCTCACACTCCCTTTCTCTCCACCCCCACGGCCATCAGATCAGCCGGCGGGTGTGTAGTCGTTGCCTACGCCGTCCCACCCGCCATCCTCCCCTCGAGACCTCGATAACGCACACCGGTATCGAGTGACTCTGAACCACCCAAGATACTTACGCAACCTCAGCCGTTACACTTTCGTTGTGGTCCCTTTGGGACAGTCAAAAGGTTCTTCTGTCAGTAAATTTTTTAGATGAAAAAAAAAAAGTCATTGGATGTTGTTGAAAGAACAAAAATAAGTAATACAAATCGTAAAGTCCCTGATGAGCCCACATTTTTCTTATGATCCAGGCAATGCAGCGACAAGTTGACCTTCGATCCGTCTAGATTTGGTGATTCAGACCTCAGATCTGTCGAGTTCAAGGCCAACAGGATAGCTTCTCTCTCTTCCTCATCGTCGACCGTTCTAATCGCGTCATCGTGCTGTCCATCTAAACTTGAAAAAAAAAATTACAGGGGAATTACTTTCAATTTCGTTGCGTTCTCTAGAGCTTCGTTTACAGAGTGAAAGGAAGAAGAGAGAGAAAGAGAGAAAAAATGGATTCTCGGTAGTTAGTTCTAAAAATGTTTTACTTAGCTCGAACTTAAAAATAGTAGCTTGTAAAAAAGTGCAATCTTTTGGCTCAGAGCTCTCAAAGCACGACGAAAAAGAATTCATGCGTTACTATGCGAATTATTATATAGTCTTTTGGATATTTTTTGTATGTTGAAATTTATTTAAAACAATATATAACATTTTCTGTTGATTTTTTTCTCGATTCGATAAATGATTAATTCATATACCTGTTGTTTTACTTTCTAGGTCTGTATGATGTCCGGTAGCGCCACGGAGAACATGATGTCAAGTAACAGAGCAATGCCGACTATAAAGCAGGAAGTAGAAAATCCCACAACGCCAACGCAAAATTATCACCAGGTCTGTTCACCGAGCACTACAATTCAGCATCAAGAGGTAAAAAAAATGACGTCAGTGACTCAGTGTGGACTTGAGCCAGAGTGCTTGATGTTTGTTACGACCCCTTTTTGGGTGTGCTAATGATTATCTTCAACATTGCTCTAAAAATCCTCGCTAACAATATATTCAAACAGACGAATTTACGTTTGCAGGTGCTGTGTGAAATGGATATGCCAGATTATGGTGGTGGCGGTGCAAGTCCTGGTAGTCCTGAAATGCAGCATTGTTCCTCAACTACACAGCCCCTTGGAACGCCTGAGGTATTTAACTAAAAACATTATTTGAAAACGTTCTAAAAATAGTAGACCCAATATAATAATACAAACAATTTCTTGTCCATAGTTTTACAACCAATGTAGTTTCCTTCTAGCAAAACTCGTAATCATGATACATAATACATTCGTGCGATAATAGAGAATGACTCAAACATTTAGTGTGACAATCGTTACTTTGTAATTCTTGCGTGGACTTACGTTCTTACAAAATATTCATGGAAAAAAAAAGTTTCTGTGAGATGTCAGTGATACCACTAAAACTTGGCAATGACAAGATAATGGTAGATCATTTAAACGGTTCGAGGGAAACGCTGCACATGTTCGCTATACTATGTATTTATAAATGTTTTTTAGGGTGGTATAAAGGAAGAGGACATGGTACCCAGACGACTATGTTTAGTGTGCGGTGACGTGGCCAGTGGCTTCCACTATGGAGTTGCTTCATGCGAGGCTTGTAAAGCATTTTTCAAGAGAACGATACAAGGTACATAAATTTTTCGATTTGTTTTTTTTTTTTGCTCGAAAGAGTATAAAGCTCTGCTGGATAGCACCAATTTTCCTTTTCCTGTAATCCTATAATTAAGAATAATTATTAGTCGTAGTTTCCATTCTGATGCTATCTGGGAAAGGAGCGTGAATATTATGATAAAATAGCGAGCAATTTTACAGGGAACATTGAGTACACTTGTCCAGCGAATGGTGAGTGTGAAATCAACAAGAGAAGAAGAAAAGCCTGTCAAGCGTGCAGGTTTCAAAAGTGCCTGAGACAAGGGATGCTGAAGGAAGGCGTGCGACTCGATCGTGTTCGTGGTGGTAGACAAAAATACCGAAGATCTGCAGATCCTTATTTGTCCGTTAAACCAGTCACCATTGAAGGTAATAAAAATACTATTAGGTTTTTCATTTGCAAGTCTTATTTTGCTTCTGTTGCATTTTTTTCATGTTGAATAATAAAGAGCCAAAGATGATTCTCTACATTAAAATCATTCATCAAAATTAACGTGTTGTGCATGTTTATTCGAGCAAGATAATGTGTGATAAGTGAATAAATGATTTTTCATTCTTGATTTGATGTTTAAAGCCAACATAGGATTGTCGGGATCCACAGAGACAACAAGTAAGTTGACGAGCTTCTTGTAAAATGTTGATAGCAATGGTGTTTTCTTTATTTGCCCTTCAATTTTTCAACGTTCATGCACAATCGAGCCATTATTGTTGCAAATATTAAAATTCATAGTTTTTATTCTTCTAACTTATCAACATATAAATCCTGTGATAAAATGACAACCCGTTCTCTCTGATTATAGATAATAAAATGATTGAAGCGCTGGTCGCGTGCGAACCGGACACTCTACAGGTATTCAGTGTGTCCTCGCACACTCTAGACACTGATCAACGAGTACTGGGCCAACTGTCAGATCTCTACGATCGTGAGCTTGTCGGCATCATCGGTAATAATTTTATATTTTTCTTTTTCCCATTATTTTCTATAAATAAACTTCGATTAGCTTGATATCTAAATTATTTAATGACTACAGGATGGGCAAAACAGATACCAGGATTCAGTAGTCTAGCGTTGAACGACCAAATGCGACTCTTACAGAGCACGTGGGCAGAAATTTTGACGTTTAGCTTGGCGTGGAGAAGCATGTCAAACACTGGAAGATTGAGGTTTGCTCAAGACTTCACATTGGATGAAAGACTTGCTCGTGAGTGCCACTGCACTGAGCTTTACACACACGTGAGTTTCTCTGTTTGTTTCTAATTAACTAGATTTTATGATCCAGATGACCAAATATTTAATTCGTTAAAAAGATGAACGATGCAATTCTAAACAATTATTGAGTATTTTTTGTCTAGGATCAGCACAAAATTTATTGTCCTTTTCTAAAAGAGCTCATATCAATTATTCTGTGGGAAATTAATTCCAAAAATTCCATAACAATTCAATCAATAATAATTCTTCTTATGATCTTTTTTCTAGAATCACTTTTAATATTTTTTTAAGTTTATACATTGATAATAAAAAACGCTTTAAATAATTAATGCTGATTCAATTTTCAAATACAATTTTAATGAATTTACACTCTTTTATGCTCCTATACGTTTTTTATGGTTTTTAAAATGCATTTTTAATGCTCTTTTATGTGTAATGCTGCAATAAACAGACAGCGTTTTATTTTTATAATAATGAGGATTATTACATGGTCATGAAGAAGATTTTTTATTTCAGTGTATCCAGATCGTGGACAGGATTCAAAAATTGAATTTGTCAAGGGAAGAATTCTATATTTTGAAGGCTTTGATCTTAACGAACAGCGATGTGAGACTAGATGATGCACAAGCCTTGTATCGTTTTCGTGACACTATTCTCAATGCCCTGTCTGATTGGGTATCAACTGTGAGACCTGGTCAAGCAATTCGAGCCACGCAAAACATGTTTCTGATCTTGCCGAGCCTCAGGCAAGCCGACAACGTTGTGAGGAAATTTTGGTCGAGTGTTTACAGAACTGGAAAAGTGCCCATGAATAAACTCTTCGTGGAGATGCTGGAGGCAGCTGGATATCGATGAGACAACGAGAGCTCGATTGACCTTGGAATGGAGACACGAAGGACAATCGATGCTTTGTGATGGCGATGATGATGATGATGATGATTGGATTATATAGAAAAGGAGAAGGAGCAATGATTTGACGTCACAAATGACGTTTAGTATGCCTGAATGGATGGATATTGATTCGTGAGGATATTGATTCGCAAATGCCATGTACAGTCATTATGACGAGTTAGTGAGAGATGTCAGTGTAGCGAGCTGCTGGTGCTCTGACTCTTTTTTTTAGAACATATAGAGAATAATTCAAAGATCAAAATTTTCTTCTCTGATTTAGCAGTTTGTTCGTTATTCCTACAGATTCACGGTTATTTTAGAGCTTTAGTATACAATTGTCTAGACAATTGTAGCCCTTGAATCGGAAGATATTTAAATTGTGACAGAGACACTACTTTAAACGAATTAAAAATGAATTTAGTTTCGTTTTATCAGGTACCCCATTTACAGGTACGAAAATATAATGCAATGCAACATCAACACTGTTAATCGTGTGGCGATAATGAATAGAATGTTACTGTTGAATTACATTCACCGAGAAAATAAAATGCCACTCGAAGAAGTAAACAAAGAGTCAGTGCACCGTATGGGTGTTTTGTATAAATGTACAGACCCAGTGATACCAGAGATTAGATCGATATGAATCGATTAGAAAAGAATGGCGGGAACGTTCTGCAACAAAAAAAAACAAACAAAAGGTTACCGATAGAACGCTAGCTTAGGAAAAGACCTTTGGGAATATGCTTTGAGAGCCCAACGTGATTTTGTGTTCTTCGGTGTTGTCTCGATGTTATGAATAGGCCTGGACGCCTTGTATTCGACTGATAATGCTGTTGGACACGTGAGGACGAGAGAAAAAATTTACTGGTTGTTACGTGACCACTCTTATGCCGTTCGCGCGTGCCATGAGGGACGTACGAGAGTGTATATTCAGGGATCTTTATTATCTAGTTATTATTGTTATGAACGAATACAAAAAAAGGAAGATCGTGTGTATAGTATATAACTTTACGTTTTTAAGTTCGTATAAATGTTTTGGGAACTGATGATCATCACATGAGTCATGAGGTCGAAGAGTGCAATACCTCAATTTTACATTCGATGAATTTCTTTTTTCCGAACAATCTATTTTCTTTTGTTAAAATTTTTTTTCTTCGAGAATCGTTCAATGACAATTTTTTGAACCCGTAATTTTTTTCCTAATACGTGATATACACATTCGGACGCAATATACACAATGAAAGCCAAATATTTTCAAGGAAACGTTTTTTTTCGTTCTCGACGATATTGAGCCCTTCGATCACACGGTCCACTGCACCGGTCTGTGTTTAGTATGTAGAATTGTGAATAAATTTTAACGATAATGAAATAACATGGCTGTTGAGTCACGGCGAATTTCATAATCTACTTTCTCTGTGAACAGATTCCTTATTTCTTCGATTATTGCTTTTCATTTTCTTTTGCACATCAATTATAACCACCGAACTTTAATACATAATCAAGAAACAATTTGTTCTCTTTTCTATGTGTCATATACCTCGAGTAAATACTTCATTTCGAACTCCTGGAAGATCAGTCATGTCTTTCCCATTTTTTTTTTTTTTTTTTTTTTTTTTAATTCTGAAGCCGGAATGCTTCTCTATTGAACTGTGATATTCGTGCTATGTAGTGCATAGAGTGCCGTGGCCACGGTGCTTATGCAAACACTAGTAGCACATCCATCTTCGTGTCAGCCTCGTTCACGATATGCTTCGAAAGAAAAAAAAATACATCACTACCATAAGCCGCCTGATAAGGCGTTAATTACTCATTTGTTCGTTTTCACAATCATCTAAAATTGCTCTACAAATTTCATTTCCTCTTCATGTTTCATTTTCTCAATGGAATATCTTTTTTCAGTACTTTTTTTTCCTTATCATTATTGCTTCTATAAGTTTCAGGTTCGTCGTGGCAGTAGAATCGTAGTCTCAGGGTTTCAAACAAACAAATAAACAAACAAGATACATAGAATCGCATAAAAGAGTTAAGCATATACGTGCGAACTAATGAGGCGTTACGTTAAAATAAAACTTGTACGTTCTATAACGAGTCTCTCGTCTTACGAGAATTGTATTTACCTTCGTGTGTTACAAAGGCATTACAGTTAATAATTATGTTAATGAAATCGCCACAGCGTGTTCGGCTCCTTGGTACTCGTACGACGTTCTTCAATGTTATGCCATAAATAAATTAATTATTGTATTTTTGAAAATACAAAATTTCACATTAACGCTGACATGGTTTGAATTAAATAGTTTATAACATTAAAGTTAAAAGTCAAACGCTAGATTAACCGATGCTGTGTAATATAGATTAGTAAATTGATTTTTAATATCGAAGAACGTCGTGTCTGGAGGCTGGCCGAGCAATGTAAATATTCAATACATACAAATCACTGCGATTAAATATGGAAGTTGCACTATGTTTAACTTTTATTTGCTTCGATATCGTTGCCATATCGAGGTTTCTCTATTGCAGCAGGCCTCGTTAATATTCGTGATAATAATTTCACAATAAATCGAATAATTAAGTTTTACAAAAATAATGTAAAATTTCTCCATTGACCGAGAATAAAAACAAAATTTTACGAGCATGATTACAAAAGTCACGTTTTGACAATAGTACATAGACAATGTCAAGAAAAGATTGAAATAGAAAAGAAACAAATAAAAAGGAAAAGCCATTTCCATCGTGATTATACGTAGTTACATCGTAATCACAATATTCTAATAGATCTATGAATAATTTTTATATACATAAACAACCAAGAAAACAAATACACATTAAACACGAATGAGTAGCTCAGTAACACGCGAGAACATCACTAAAATAATTGTACGACTAAATCAAATAAGATGTTTGCACACGTTGGAGATTTGGTACATGGTCCTAGTCGCGTAGGAAGGTGCATTTCAAAACAACTTTTGTGTGCGAAAATGCGAAAAATAAAAGAACGTTGTAAAATTCTTATTGTTATTATTACCGTTATTCATATTAATTCAATTACGTACTATTGACAATCAAAGTAATTTTATTAGAGTCTTCCTACAGGTCTTTGTTGATTGCTATGACAACAATGCTCAGCAACGGTCTCAGTTCTTCAGCCAATATTATTATTACAGCTCAAACTTTTGAGCATAAGAATTATTCCGTTCTCTTCGCATTTATGTCTCAGTGTTTTACTCTTTATTCGTCTGCCAGAAGTAAATTGACTCCTTGCTCGTGGACAATACTAAAGATTTTGCAAACATTGCAAAGAACTCTATTCAGCAGAGGAAAATACATTTAAATATATATCCAGTTGATATTACGACCATGACTCGCAAGGTTCTCTTCTGTTCACTTTTGCAATGTCTGCCAATATTTATCCTCGCTAATCAAGGTAGGAATGTAATCTCATAATTATTAATAATGATTTCTTTTGATTAATCGTGATTTCTAGGATTTTTATTCAATGACACAGACGCTTGTGTGGACTTTGATTCGACGGACCTGGAGGAGTTTACATCACACTTGAACCTCACCGAGCCACAGATCAATGCCATGAACGATGTATTGAATGCTTCCATTGCCGATCTCCCATTTGGAAGTCTTCAATCAGACTGGTCGAGGCTTGCTCTTTTGCATGATTCTCTACCAGATAATTCTTTGTTGCAGACTAATTTCAAGCGAGTCTTTCGAACATTAACAATTGCCTATCTTAATTTTACTCAGTCTGGATTCCAATCGACAATTGTTGAAGAGTCAAGCGTGAGCTCAACGAAATTTATTCCTTTTGCAACTGAAAATGTTAGAGAAGTGGAGTCTTTATTGATGACTGTCAGTGAGGCACCTACGACAATCGAATTTATAGATTCTGATGTAGCAACTGATGATGATAAACAAGATCCAAGTTTAGCTACTTCAGAGTCAATTAAAGATGTTTATAGTACAGAATTTATTCAACATGTCGTGAATTTAGAAGAGAGATTTACGACTGCTTTTTCCGAAGAATTAAACGTTCAAGAATCTATTTCAACTTCATCAAGTGATTTTCACTCTTCAAGTTCAACATCTGAATCCGAAGAAAGTGTAACAGAAAACACTGAAGGGGAGACCGAAGACAGTGATGATGCCACGATGACCAGTAAATTATCAAATAAAGCACAAGAATATACAGAATTATTATCAGTCAATGCAATTGATGCTACAAGCAGTGGTATAAATGTTTCAGACATGATAAGAAGTGAAAAAACTGATACTTCACGTCTCCTATCACTATCTAAAGAAGTGGAAGTTATACATATCGAAGACTCTAAGAAGACAAATAATCATATAATTAATTCTACAACATTAGCAACGATTCTAATGGCTACTCAACAGCCAGTAATTATAAAGAACACTTCATCAGTGGTAACAGGTTTTTCCGGAGGAAAGAGTCTGGTCAAGGATTTCAAGCATTCTAATGACTCGTCTCAGATCAATCCAAGCACAATGGGAAGATTGATTTTAAGCAGAAAAAACAATTGGATATCTCACTTGACTCGCAAGGCTCTTGCAGGAAATAATAATAAAAGGAGATTTAAATCACATTCTTCTATGGCATTTATGCCATACGCCTACTCTAATCGATCTCCACATGCTGCACCTATTTCACTTATAAAACTGCTTCAATCCAATCCATTGAGATCATCCAAGCAAGTAAAATGGAATAATAAAAATCTAGAAAAATCTTACAGAAGATTTTATCGTCAAGGTCAAGTTCAGAAGATTAATAACGGCAGTTTATCAAGGTAATTAATATAAATTAATACTCCATTTATTAAGTCGAATGCTCATAAATAAAACATTCTTTTGTATGTACTATTTCAGAACAGAAATAAGCCAAAAGGATCCGAAAATTGCGTGCAAAATTGCATAGAGGTTATGTAAAAAAAATTAATTCAATACTTCTTATATACAATGTATTCAAGTAACATTAATCAATTTTTTTCAACAAATAATAACATGTATGTTCATCAAATAATATTAAATATTCGACGCTTTTGCTGAAACGCGAGAAATTTCTATTTGAATCTCTTAGTTCCTCATTTTCCCGCGCAATAGCGCCCTTACAAAATTCTATTTTCTTTTCTTCATTCTCTGTAAATAAGTAGTTCATACTGCCATTGTGCCATAGTTCGCTCATCTCTCGTATGAACTTGGCAAGAAAAAAAAATGGACATCAATCCCAATTCGAATTTGAGTCTTTTATTTCGTCGAGATTGAAGTCTTCAAAAATTGGAGCAAACATGGCGCCCACAATGGCTGGCTTTCCCGCCCGCGGGCATTGTTCAATCGTGGGAGGGGGGATAATTCGCAGAATATCACGTGATCGACGCGATCAAGCCCGGCCATGTTCGACCCAATCACTCTTTCTCCATGAAATCCCGACAAAAGACGTATATATTCTCTCCTCGCGCCACCAAAAAGTGAAGATGAGTTACTAGTCGGGATCCGGCTTGCACACGCAAGTGTGCCGATACAACTAATAATTATGGAGTAAGTGCAATATTTATCTCAAAATCATCTAAAAATTGTAGTGGAGCTTTTTATGTAGTTTCGTGGTGCGCATTTTGAAATCCTCGGTCAAGCCACGATCGGGCCACCGATGGTGCGCCGCCATTTTGTGAGTCATCACCTCGAGATCCTTTTCGAGAGACGACTGATATTCTCAATTTAAATGGCCACGGGGGATATCTTATCGATAAGGCATTGCTTTGGATCGATAACGAAGGAATTTAAAGGATTCTTCATTCTCATTGGCTAGGAACTTTTTGATCGTGACGTCAATGATTGCGTCATTAGGGGTCACAGTGCGTATTTGTTATTCTTTGAGAGATAATTAATCAATGATTTACATCTTTGGACCACGTGCGAAACTTGTTGACTTTTTAAATTCCATTTGAATAGCTCCGAAATGCCACAAAAACTTTTTCAATATTGAAAGCGCGTGACCATATTGTGCCTCGCTACTGCCACACGTGTCAACTTAATTGTAGACTGCGTTTGAAAGTATAGTCAATGTGGAATTTAATAATTTTTTAGATACTAGTTATGTAAGCAAAATACACACTGAGACTGAGAAAGAATTGTTTTAATTAATGTTTCTTTTTTAGTAGTTATAGAGGAATGTTATTTAATTTTTTAGATTGAGTAACAATTTAATTTTTTTGTTTAAATGTATTCTTTATTTCTTTGCTTTGAGAGAAAGCTATTTAAATAGACATTGTACGTCTCCTAAATATATATTTTAATATGTTTAGTGAATGTCTTTCTGATGCTTAATTCATTTATAT
>JABSMT010053296.1:0-23315 GCA_018902335.1 Eumacrocentrus americanus
TATATATATGTAATATCCACGTGTGGTCGTTCCCGGCGACATCTTCCACCCTCACCACCAAATTCTCGCGAATATATATCCCAACGTTTCCACATGCATTCATTCTTGCAAAGGGAACGAGATGACATCGCTCGTCGAAGCAAAAAGACCTCCTAGCAGACCCTTGACATTAAATATTAATTCATGCTTTCATTCATTTCTTGATGAACATTCAAGAATTAATTATTTTTTTCCCTCTTTTTCTTCTTCCCATTCTTCTTCTTCTTTTAAAGGAGGACATGTATGAGGTTCATGAAAGTTTCTGAAGATTGTGCATTACTGAGTCGTGCAGACTCTAGGAAGAGTAAATCTCATGGGCGAGAGGGCACAAGCGGAAAAGCCAACGGACTCGAAAGCTCACCAAGTTCGCCAGCAGTATCACATACAGGAGCACTACGAGAAAGAGAGTGTCACGTTCCCATAGCAACTGGACGACTCCGCCTCTCTGAACTCCCCCGTTCGATATATCCCCAACTATTCTCTGTCTCTCTGTGTATTTCTCTCTCTCTCTTTATCTGGTTCTCCCTTGCTCTCGTTTCACTATCAATGCGCTCCACATTTTTTTTCCTTCTGCCATATTCCTGAAGAAACTCATACTTTACATCTTAGGAACTTTGCCATAGAGAAAAATACCTAAAATAAAACAAAATTATTAGTTATTGTTTTATAGTTTATGATGTCTTAAGTATATATATTTTTTGACAACTGTATTATTATTTATTTATGAACTCATTATGTATTTGATAAATAAGTTAGAGTTGCAGATATACATCGAATGTCTTTAGAATTTTTTTTTCTATTACAAATGTCTCTTTTCTCACCTTTTTTTGTGCTCCATGTTATGTTACATATGGTTCCTCTTATAAAATTCGATCGACGCATGTTTCTGGGTCCCTAGCACCAGCATTTACATCACATTGATATGGTCTTTCTCTCTCTCCCTTACTCTTGCTCCATCGTGCAGGGTTTAATTTTGTTGAGTGCATCCAACGTTGATCTGAAACCGTGTGTGGACTACTCTCTATACTGTCTATATACACACTTTTCTCTTGGATAAGTGCACCAGCATGACGTCACCCACCGACACCTGTACAATGTGGATACAAGTGTGTGTATGGATGAGGCGGGAGAGGTAGGTCGCACATCCACGTGCTCTCATTTTTTACAACAAAAGGATTTTCCATCAGCTTTTTGACGTTATATCCATTATAACATTGCTTGATAACAGAAAAAAAATTGTTATTAATGATTTCAGATGGGAAATGAATTTTTTTAGAGGCAAACAATATTTTAAATCATTTTTTTTTTGCAATGCAAAAATGACTTGGAGGCGCCGGGTATCGATCCCGGTACCTCTCGCATGCTAAGCGAGCGCTCTACCATCTGAGCTACGCCCCCTGATACAGATGAATGAAGAGAAAGGACATGTAACAGGCTAATAGCTTGGAGATTGACCTAATAAACATTTATTATAATTTAAAGACTTCCAGGAATATAAGTTTTCCTGAATGACCGAAGTTCCAGTCAAGAAAAAAAAATTTTTTTTATTTGCTATTAACTTAGTTTGTAGATGAAGTTATGTAACAATTTAAATGAATAAAAAAATCCTTAATGCAACAATAAACACAGTTTGTTTTTCAATGACAACACTACCTTGAAAATAGTCACGTTCAAGAACGTAATTTTGTTTTATGGGTTATTGCAAGAGGGATAATTGGACGAGAATCATATACGTGTCTTGATAAGCCAGAGACGGATGATAAATTCTTCTAATAACTGTATTTTTAACTCGAAACATTGTTACTTGTATTCAAACTCCTTTATTCAGTGATTTAGCCTCTGAAGAATGATGTATATCAGTGTAAAAAAAGGCACTGATGGATGTAAAAGATATATAGTTTATTAGAAATGTTTGGATTTAATTACCAAAAATTTTCTAATTTTTTATAAAAATTTCGGGCTCGTCCGGGATTTGAACCCGGGACCTCTCGCACCCTAAGCGAGAATCATACCCCTAGACCAACGAGCCGATTTAATATTTAATACTTTCACGCTCGCGCGCCTGTCGATCAACGGAGATCGGTAAGTGGAACACGCCGATTTAATGAGGGAAAAAAAATCCAAATGTGAATTTATAAATATTTACATAATTCTTTACACTCGGGCGATTATACCTGAGTATTTCCGATCATCTGGAACGTTTGGTAGACACATTTGTCATGATCTTAATCACAAACATCACTTGGTCCTTGGCTGGACTGTGACAATGACCATGTACCTTGACTTAAGATGATAGGAAACCAATAAGAAATCAATTGATTCCGCCCAAAAAGTGGCCTCGAGTTAAATAAACGTCATCTAAGGTGAATCCATTCTGAATTCTGTCTTTAAGCGATAAAACGAGATAAGTCGACGATTTATCGAAAATTTTCGAAATTTGATTTTTTCGAATATCTCAAAAACTATGAGGGATATGATAAAATTGCAAGAGACCTTTTTTATCGGAAATTAAATTCCTGATAAAAAAGTTTCTAAGCATTTTTCTCGTATCTTGCATAATTCTCGAGCTATAACCAGTTTTGTTTTTAACAAATTTTTTGTCTCAAAAAAAATTGTTCATCCAGATTTTTCGAGATATCTCGTAAACTACACGAAATAAGATAAAATTGCATAAGACCTTTTTTGTAAGAAATTGAATTCCCTACGAAAAAGGTTCCTTGCCATTTTGCTCTATTTCGTATAGTTTTCGAGTTACAATGAATTTTATAAAAGATTTCAACGAAATTCACGTTTTTATCGACTTATCTCCTTTTACCGCTTAACAGAATTGTTGTCCAAAGTATTCATAAACTTAGATTTTCATACAATTATTTAATTTTTTTACTCGTAGACAATTCATTGTATCTGGATAATATCAAGTTCGGTCAATGCCAAGGGGACAGATATAGCCACAAGAAAATCCATTCTCTTAGTCAAGTAAAACGATAAATCAAGTTATATAAGATTAGGAAGTACCTTCATAAGCACTATATAGAAGCAATCAACTGAGACGTATAGATCAACACATCTTGTTCTAAGTAAAGATGCTTGAAAAAGCCCAAGAAATGTCGGCTCAACCACTTACTTCTTTGACTAAAGAGGAAGTATATTTCCTCTAATTAGATAATCATTGTCTCTGAAATATATTTGCCAAGCCTTCTTTTCCACCTTGGCATCTTGTAGGTACTAAGCAAGGACATGTAGTGGTGGTGGCGGAAAATAAGAAACGAAGGATGGAGGCGTCTATTTAGAGAGGATATATAAAGGAAGGTTTACATTGGGAGCCATACAGTATATCAACACAATCACACTGACATTAGAAGTATTAAGAAGTGTCGAATTACAATAAGTAATTGCATTTCTTATGACATAGAATTTTGAAGTGTTATAAAAGGAATATATATTAGGAATTCTTTTCAACGTCAAAATAGTAAATTAGAAATCATTTGGCCTTAAGACATCCCAGTTTGAATAGATTTGTAAGTGTGCTAGTACAGAGGCTTCTTTAATTATCAATAAGACATCCTCAGTATAGATCATTTCACTTTGGACACGTGACGACCCAGTTTCTAATAATTTTTTGAAGTTGAGTACTTCCTCTGCTCACAAAGAAGTAAAGGTAAAAATAAAAGTGTCATCTTCCTCAGTCATTGATGATATTTCCAAGGTGAAGATACAAATCCTACCGGCATGTAGTAGCTTGTATTTTGAATGATTGAGGAGAAAGCCGGTGAAAGTCCTCAAAGTCTTGACGATATAAATACCCATGGGTCCAGAAATTGGCGTGTCATTTCATGAAAGAAAGTCTTAGGATCCAGTCCCACAAAAAAATCCGTCAATTTCATCATTTAGTTGATCATTTCATCATGTGCTAGATGCTGAATGTTGTGGTTTTAGTGAATTACCAGGGAAATTGATAGTGAAATTATTTTGTTGTGCTTAGGATTTTTTTTTTGTCAAAAGTGAAGAAGAAGAAGATCCGACAATGGAAGCAAAAGAGTTCAAGGAATTTGGCAAAGCAACAATTGACTTAATTGTCAATTACAACGATACAATAAGGGACAGAGATGTTCTTCCAAGTGTGGAGCCTGGATATCTGAGCAAACTGATCCCTGAAGAAGCTCCTCAAAAGCCAGAGTCCTGGCAGGATGTCTTTAAGGACATTGAACGAGTGATATTGCCAGGAGTGAGTTTCAAATTTCCTCTAGAAGTGTTTCGAACCATTTTCTTCAATAAATTATGCTGATGATGACAATCATGATACAGGTTACACATTGGATTTCACCACAATTCCACGCATATTATCCAACTGCAAACTCTTATCCAGCCATCATTGGTGAGCTCTTGAGTGCTGGCATCGGAGGAGTCGGTTTTTCCTGGATAGCATCGCCAGCCTGCACTGAACTGGAGGTCGTCACAATGAATTGGCTGGGCAAGATGTTGGGACTTCCAAAGGAGTTCTGGAACTGTAGCGAAGGACCCGGTGGTGGTGTAATCCAGGCAAGATCCATTAAAAAAATTATTTTACGTTTTAATTGAGAGAAAAAATTTGATGTGTAAGAGAAAAAAAAATTGGGCTCGTCCGGGATTTGAACCCGGGACCTCTCGCACCCTAAGCGAGAATCATACCCCTAGACCAACGAGCCTCCTTGATATATGCTCGAAGAAAATTCTCAATTTAAACGTCTGACCTGGACAATTGATTAATTTAATGATTTTAATTACATGAATTGTGACTTTTGTCAGGGTTCTGCAAGCGAAGCAACTCTGGTTGGACTTCTAACAGCTAAAGAACGAACCGTACGTCGTCTGAAGGCTCTACACCCAGACATGGACGAAGGAGTAATTAAATCTAAATTAGTCGCCTACACCTCGAGTAAGTAATGATCATTTAATTACTAAATCTATTCAGAAAAAGACCGTTCAAATGTTGTTTTATGAATTCTGAATAGATCAATCGAATTCTTCTGTGGAGAAGGCTGGGCTGTTGGGTTCAATGCCAATGAGACTGTTGCCTGTGGACGAGAAGTGCTGTCTTCGCGGAGCAACTTTGCTAGAAGTAATGAAGAAAGATGAAGAGGCGGGTTTAATTCCTTGCTATGTGGTAGCAACGCTTGGAACTACTGGAACCTGTGCTTTTGATAATTTGAACGAGATTGGACCAATCTGCAACGAACGTAATGTCTGGCTTCATGTGGACGCTGCCTATGCAGGTATTGGAATTAATTATAGCTCTAATTATTATGTAGATACTTAATTCTCGTCTATTTATAATTTGTTACGCGGTTACAGGTGCAGCTTTTGTATGTCCTGAGTATCAATACTTGTTGTCTGGCATACAGTACACTGATTCGTTCAATTTTAATCCACACAAGTGGCTGCTTACTAATTTTGACTGCTCTGCTCTATGGTATATCTTCATTTTTTGATTTTTAACGTTTTATTATTTTCAATAATTAATGTTTTGGTATTTTTATGCAGGGTTAGAGACTCTCGATATCTCATTGAGGCCTTTAACGTCGAGAGAATTTATTTGGCGCACGATAAAGAAGGATTAGCACCTGATTACCGAGTAAGTTATTTAGCTAAATTCATGTTCTTATGAGTAACATTATTTCTTTCTTCATTTTATCAAAGAATTCTTTGATTAGAATCCAGAATAAACCTTAAATGTTTTTTAGCATTGGCAAATTCCTCTTGGAAGACGTTTTCGTGCTTTGAAACTCTGGTTTGTCTTACGTCTTTATGGTATCGAAGGGCTCCAGAAGCACATTCGTCACTCTATAGACATGGCAAAGAGATTCGAGTGCCTAGTGAAGGCTGACGAACGCTTTGAAATTGTGACTGAGCAGGCAATGGGTCTTGTCTGCTTCAGAATAAAGGTAAGCCATCATCATCACATTTGACACCATCAATAATTCATTAGAAAATTCTCAATAACTCTGATGGACTCATTGAATTGTTGAAGGGCGAGAATCCATTGACACGCGAGCTATTCGATCGGCTAATGGCGAGGAAGCGCATCTATCTAACAGCCGCGACTTATCGTGATAAATTGATCATTCGATTTGTGGTCTGCAATCGTCTTTGTGTTGAAGAGGACATCGACTTTGCTTGGAATGAAATTAGAAGCCAAGCTGATGATATTATTACTGCTGAAATTCAGCAGAAACCAATCGAATGCACATCAGACAAAGCTGTGCAAATTTCAGGAAAGCCATTGGGGGCAATAACTGCCAGCATTGAAGGCTTAAAAATCGTTGAGACAAAAGTCTCAGAAAAAATCTCATAAAAAACCAGCTCTATGCAGCATAGTACAAATTTTCAATACAATAATGCACTAATTGTCCATAAAAGTAAATCAGAAACATTGAAAAAATTTCATAATTTCTTCTGATATTTTTTGTTGGTTATGCACGAAAATTTGAATTCAATTGCTCGGTTCACTCGTCCAATTACTAAGGCTTTGTAAATATATCTTTTTTAAATGAAAAATGTATACAATAAACACAAAAAAAACACTTACCTTGATCTGCATCTCTCCATACCTCTGGCTTGATGGAATGCACGGATTTGAAAAAAAGCGCGCGAAAGTCGATGGTCAAGGGATCGCACACAACAAACATCCGCCATGACACTTAATGACCGGATTAAATGTAAAACATACGATAATAATGTAATATTTATTTGTAAAATTGACAATTAATACCTGAGAGACTGCATTTATTTAAATAATTCAAAAGAAATCGACTGAGAGAGCCGTACACAACGAGCACTGTCTGACGCCATGACAGTAATCTGCCGACGAACGAAAAAAGCCCGCGAAACGAATAGAGGCTTTCCCGTTTGATGGAGCCACTGGATTCGTCTGTTATTAACCGGCTATTATGATTGGTCCACGAGAGGGACTGAGAGAAAAGGAAAAATTGTCTGCTCTCCCCTTCAATGCAATCCGTAAATATTTACGTTTCACAATCAATACATTAAAGAATTGTGTCGTTGTACCAATTCAATTTAACCGTTATGCTTATTTATCTGTAATTATTCTCCTCTGCACAGCTAACAGTGATGTAAGCAGTCACAAACGATGGTTTCAAGTTGACGATACGGTGCTGGGAGTCATCGACTTTCTGTCAATCAAGAGCTGTCATCGAGCTCAAAAAAATGCCTGGCACTCTTTAAATATCATAATTAAATATTAATCTTATCAGCGTAAATATCGTCCCAATATTTAAAAGATGATCTTGTAAGTCAATATTTCTTAATTATAGATCTTAACCTCTAATAACAAATGATTTATTACATTTAAGAATACCTAATTCTTGTCTTTCTCTTTTGAAAAATTCTTTTTTTTACAGTCTCTAGAGCATAATTCTCCTAGAAAACATGAGTGGCCAGTTGAATATAACTGTGAGACCTGAGGCTCGACTAGATGCAAAATGGTTGAAGACCGATTTACGACGATTCCTTTGTCGAGATGGGCTTGCAGAGCTGTGGAATGGCATGGTTCGAGATGGAGAGATCGTTGGGGCCTTCAGCGATGGTCTAATCAATTCAGCAGGAGTCGTGGCAAGGAAAGGTCCTCTATCAAAGTCCTTTCAATATTTTTCAAAGCATCCTCTTGGATCTTCTTCCAAAATAATGACTTCATTTTACAGGTGACAGTGGTCACTATTACTGTAACTCAAGGGTGTTATCCTGCCTGTGCTGCGATGGAATATGTGGACCTCAGAGTGGCTGCAATTGTGGACCATGCCAGAAGCTGGACGAGGAAGAAGCAGCGAGGACGACAGCTCTAGTAGAGAAGTCTATTCCTGCTCAGTACATGATCGATTCGTGGCTGTGGGGCTCACAACCTTCTCCCAATAACTGGCTCAATTGCATTGAATCCCTCATCAAAGAGCAAACATCATTGTGCCATGAAGTTGCCAATAGTACATTGTCCTCGACACGATTACGACAAAGACTAGTTGTTGCACGAAGATACTTTACTGCCCTGTCTCGACACAAGCCTCAGCAAAATAAGGAAGTAACAACTGTCTCGAAGACTGCAATCAAGACACAGAAAATCTCCAAGCCCAATGAGAAAGCTGCTGTAGGTCTAGCAAGAGTTGGTACACGAGCAGCACTCAATTTTTCCTTTGCCTACTTACGAAGAGCTTGGCGCTCTGGTGAGGACGTTGAATTCTGCAGTGAGATACTCTCTGAATCCTTAGAAACCCTGCAATCCCTGCCTGAAGCTACTCTGTTTGAAGAGAATAATGTTTCCCAAGTTTGGCTGGAGGTCGTGGAAAAGTCAGCAAAATTCCTCCGGCAAGTTGTCACTGGTGACATGGTCACAGGAAGATCCTGGTGTCCAGTACCAGTTGCAGATCAACACACAGCTCTCTGTCTTCTCCTTGAACTCGTCGCCCAACGAGGAACTCTGTCAGGTTTATTAGACTCTGTGATTTTACTTCTGCATCTCAGTGGAAAGTCAAAAAATCAGGACAACCGAGTAATCCCCCCAGGCAGTTCAGCACCTCTTGTACCTCTTCTTCGTCGTTTAAATTCGATTCCAGCGCCCAAATCTCGCCGTGTCTCTGAATCGACTATTCCTGGACCCTGTGAAGTGCTTCTCAAGTATTTAATTCTTCCTGAGGACGACAAAGTCGCTGTGGATCTTCGTAAAGCTGCTGTGGTCGTTATGTGTAACCTAAGCCGTTTAGCAACTCCACACCTTCCTCCAATAGTCACTGAAGGCTTCTCGAAAAACCAGTCGCAGACGTTCCAAGAAGTTCTAGTCTGGGGAGGAGTGAAATTTGGCAATGGTTCATCGCCTTTCTACTGCGATGCCATTGCCGAGCTTGGTGTGAAGCAGCTCTGCTGCACAGAACGTGCTTTGATAATCCTAACACAGAGTGGGAAGGTCTACATGATGCACTATGGCTCTGAAACACAGTATCCCCAGAAAATATTTGGTTTCCAAAATAAAACGGTGAAGATGATTGCCTCCCATCCAGATGGAAAGCATTATTTAGCGTTAACAGAGGAGGGGGTTCCTTTTTCATGGGGAAATGGAGATGGAGGAAGACTTGGGCATGGAGACACGACTTCCTACGACGATCCAGAAGTCATTGAGGCTCTTGCTGACAAAAATATCACGTTCATTGCCTGTGGAAGTACGTATTCAGCAGCTCTAACTGCCAATGGCGAGCTTTACACCTGGGGAAGAGGGAACTATGGACGCCTGGGTCATGGAAGTTGCGATGATATGCTTGTGCCAACCCTGGTGGCTGCATTAAATGGCCATGTAGTCGTTCACGTTGCCTGTGGCAGTGGCGATTCGCAGACTCTCTGTGTCACAGCATCAGGGATTGTCTTTTCCTGGGGCGATGGAGACTATGGAAAGTTGGGCCGAGGAGGTTCTGACGGCTCTAAGATCCCTAAAATCGTGGATAAGCTTCTGGATATTGACGTCGTGAAGGTCTACTGCGGAGGGCAATTCTCTGCAGCGTTGACTGCCCAGGGCGACGTTTACACTTGGGGGAAAGGCAGTGCCTATCGTTTGGGACATGGGAATGAGGATCATGTTCGTTATCCAAAGTTGGCAGAAGGGTTGAAGGGTAAGAAAGTCAAAGATCTAGCCATTGGAAGCGTCTTAGTCCTTGCATTGACTGAAGATCAGCAAGTTTATGGATGGGGACGAAATGATTATGGGCAAATTGATCCAACCTTGGGCTTTACAGTCCCAGAACCAACGCTGTGCACTGCCCTGATAGGCAAAAGCGTGATTGGCCTAGTCTGTGGACCAACTCAGAGCTTTGTCTGGTCGTTATCAACTTGGTCTGTCGCACCTAGAGTCGCTTTTGTCGTTGATATCTGCGAGGAAACGTTTAAATTGCTCGATATGCTTCTTGCCAAGTCTTGTGAAGGACTACCAGGCACTAGACCACCTACTCAAGACCGCGAATGCCTTGCAGTGGCCACATTAAATCTTCTACGACTGCAGCTGCACGCCATGATCTCACATGCAATCGACCCAAAGTCAGTTGGACTGGGCTGTACGACTTTGCTGAATTCTCTAAAGCACAGATGCGTTGGTCTTGCCAGTGGAGCAGGAATTTTGGCGACGATACAAGAAGCTGCCCAAGCAGTTCTCCAGACAGGCTGGATCATCCTGCTGCCGACTGCGAATGAAAGAGCAAAGACACTTTCAGGATTTTTGCCGAATTCTAACAACTTAGAGCAGTCAAATGCAAATAAAGGCCAACAATTCATGGCAGACCTACTGGTATCTAGTCTAATGGCTGATGGAGGCCTCGAGCACGCCTTAAAAGCTGCTATCAAGGCTGAAATCGTCGACATTTCTGACGAAAAGGAGACTGTCGTCCCTTCAAATTCGACGATAGTGAGTGAGGCAAAGCAAGCGAAGGAATTGAACTCAGAGAAGCACAACATGACGATATCACTGCTTCAGTTGGTGAAACAATTAATTAGAAATGGCTCTTGCATCACCCAGTCTAGGCTTCAGCTCCTTCAACAAGGGGGGAGAAGCGAAGACTCTAGAAAACTGGACTATTCACCAAGTCTGAACCTTCTCCTTCGATGGCAACGTCTTCTAATCGCACAGATGTATCAGTGCATTAACAAATCCAGTCCTGGGGACTCTCAAGATACAGAGATGCTTGGTGCAGAGTCTCTTCTGAAGAAATACACCATTCAGATCTGCAATCACGTGAATGAAGTCCTTCCCATTGCCAGTGACATTGCTGGAACGAGCAGCAAGCATTTCGTGCTCGTGGCAACGATTCTAAAAGGCGACATTGTTAATATTCTACTGCCTGAGCTGGTGATATGCCTGATCCTACTCCAAGTCGACTATCCAATGCTTCTGCAAGGCATGAACTGGATGGAAGTTTTTGCTTCAGTGTTAGATGTCCTAGATCAATTTAATCGTCTTGCTCCTACCATTGAAAAGGACGATGCAGACGATCTTTCTTGGCCTGGAATCATTGCTCCTCAGCAAGGCAGTAAGGCACCAATCCCTGAAGAACCGACTTTAGTTCGCTGGGCAGACCTGGAGAACCACAATCGTGATGGAGGGCTGTGGATAGTGGTGAATAACAACGTTTACGACGTGCAGGATTTTTGCCATGAGGGATCTTGCACCCTAGAGATGTTCCAGAGGTACGCAGGCAGGGATATATCTGCTATAAACACGACTACACCCTTGCAGCTCAATGCTGGAATGATGGATTCGTGCTTCGTTGGTTACTACTGCCAGCCTGAGCCTGACTCTACTCAATTCACCATCGAAGTCATGGACGTCTGTTCGTCCCTGCTCGACATGGAACGTGCTTTGAGCTTTCTTTTGAGTCTGCATGCTCACAGAATGAGGCAGAGTCTTGCTCTGCTACCAGCAGAAGAGGAAGCAGGCGCTTGGTTGGATGCCAAATTCCTCAGAGGTGGTCTTCAGGTCCTCCAACCACCGAATCCCTACGAGGAAGAAAAAGGCGAGGCTCGAAGCAACAATTCTACACCTGCAAATTCACCAACCGAACCTGTAGTTCCTCTGTCAACTAAAGACGAGCTTCAGAAAGTGTCTGACGACAGAGTCACAGCTTTCATTCAATCCTTGGCTGAGACTCACAGGACCAATACCTATGTGCAGACGTTCTTAGCTATGATCGATAAGTACAGTAAGGCAAATAATTTATTGTCCCACGTGGATTTCTGTGGAGATCATCCGGTAGAAGAGGTCGGGCGACTCCTCATGGCTGTGATTATAAAGCATCTTGCTCTGGGCTTTCAAACGATTGCCCTGGTGGATCAAGAGCTCCTAGATGGGAATGCTAAGCTTACTAAACCTTTAGTGGACATGGTGAAGACGATACATCAGACAAAATGGAATTTAATACGGACGAGACAGCAGCAGAATAGAAGTTACAAAGAAGTCTGCGCTCCAGTTCAGGAAAGATGTCGATTTCTTCTGTACGAAGTGCGACCTGCCACGAGTCCTGAAGTCAAGGGTTACCAGAGGCTGAAGTTGCTGTATACAGTACCAAAGTTCAAGAGAGCTGTCTTATCAATTATTGCTGACATCAAAGAGAATAAAGAATCTCCAGGTAAACTGGAGGACATTGTCAATACGTCAATTCAGAATACGAGAGCCAAAGGAAAGTCTGAAGACGGTTCCACACCAAAAGAAGCAACCACTCCTATCTCTGTGCTGCCTGAAAAGCTGGAGGACATTCAGACTAGCAAGAATGTCATTCTGCAGCTGATAGAAAAGCTCAAAACCCAGCCTCTAGTCATTGAT
The DNA here is from genome assembly GCA_018902335.1 of Eumacrocentrus americanus. Lineage (NCBI taxonomy): Eukaryota > Metazoa > Arthropoda > Insecta > Hymenoptera > Braconidae > Eumacrocentrus > Eumacrocentrus americanus. The sequence goes on from JABSMT010053296.1 coordinate 12,380, forward strand.
CCCAGTGAACTGCTGACAGACATCATTAATTTCGCAGTCTCTGAAGAAGGTGGAGACGTGGAGACTTTGCGTCGTGCTATGTATTGTCAAATTCAACGTGTCAAAATGCGAGAACGAGGCATCAACATGATCCAAGATTTATTAAAAAAAGATTACCTCATTACATCAGTTAAATATTCGTTGCTGAATGGTTGGCTGGGTCTTATACCAGAGAATAATCACAATCCACCTGGAATCACTCATTGTTTAAGCAATATTCAACTAGTAACGCCTTACCAAAAAGTGAAAGTAATCCTTGCAGAAGCTGAAGTGACTTCTTGGGCAGTCCAAGCTCTTCGAGCTTACGTTATCCAAGCAGAACTTCCCAGCAAGGAAAAAGTCAGTGGAAAGAGCAGTCTAAACCAGGGAACCTATACGTGGCTAAGAAAATTGCCTAGAGCCCGATTTTTACTGACAATCCTGGGAATGCTAACAAGTCACCATCATGTCAATGAAATAGGACTTTTAATAAACTCTGGACTTCTCTCCAGTGTCTTAACACTCCTCAGACAAATTGGCCCTTCTGTTAGAGGCGAACCAACTCGAGCAAAGGAAGTCACAGCTATCTACGAAGATGCAGTTCAGAAAAGCAAGCCTCCAGCAGTGCAAATGAGTGGTCCAGAACTGGCAGCGCTAATGAAAATAGGCACAAGAGTCGTCAGAGGTGTGGATTGGAAGTGGGGCGAGCAGGATGGCACACCACCAGGTGAGGGAAGAGTCATTGGAGAGCTTGGTGAGGACGGATGGATCAGAGTACAGTGGGACAATGGTGCTACGAATTCTTATCGAATGGGCAAAGAAGGAAAATACGATCTCAAGCTTGCTGAACCTCCTGCACCACCTGAAAGCGACTCTGACAGTGATTCTCCAGTGGACACCAACAAATCAGACGAGGGATCAGCCAGAGAAATTCACCCTACGACTTATTTGAAAAGTGCATCAACGAATTTACTCAAAATCGTTCTGCTATCCTGTGGAATTAATGCGGAAGGGGTACAAAAGTCTGCGATCACCGTCCTGGCGTCGATTCTTCGAGGAATCATCTCTGCAGGGAATAAATTAGACTCGAGTATAGTCACTCAATTGGCCAGAGAACACCACGAGTCCTGGGCGACTCTTGGACTGCTTAAAACCATCGCTAACTCGCAAGTTCTCTGTCGAGCTCTGAGCACGTCAGCTTGGGTGGATTTTCTTCTTGATCTGATTGCTGACAAGGCTGAGGCCAATCTTTGCAAGCAGATCATGGCGATCAGGTTATTATCTACTGTCCTTAGCTCCTGGCCACCTGACAGTCCTGAAATGATTTCATTCTTGGATAAAGCCTTCAAGCTTCTAGGACAAATTGCTTTGAGCTGTGAAGCCGGTGTCACTACAGAGCTCCACGTGAACAAATGTCGAGTGTCCATCACTGCTTCTCACAGTTCGACACTGGCAGAAGAATTAATAGCACTGATACGAAGTCTACACTCTCTGCCTGGCTGGGGTGAAGCTTTAAACTCCTATCTCACTTCGAAAATGTCTCTAGCCTCGGATTTACTGACTGATGGACCACTGTTTCACATTCAAATGAATGAAAATGGGGGTGAGCATAGCATGGTCATTCAGCAAACTGTGATGGCTACTTTGATTGTTGTTGGAGGTCTGGACAACAAGCCAAGGATTGGAGGACTCGTGGAAGTCGACGACGAAATTGGAACGATTTGCAAATTTACTCCACACTCGAAATTAGCTCTGCAGATGCGAGACACTGGGATCAGGAAGAAAGTTCCTTTTACAGCAGTAACTAATATTTCTGAGAAATTTCATCTAGACAGAATGACTATCACAGAGCCTCTACTGTCTGCCTGGGCGAATTTACTTCTGGGTCACTGCAGAATGGACCGAAGACCTGGAGGAATGCCAGTGATTGCAGGAGTCGTGAATTCATCCATTCTCAGAACCCAGCAAGAACATTTAGCAGCTTTAAATGCAGGAAAAACTTTACTAGGCCATCAGACGAAGCTTCGGCAGGTTTTAAAATGTGTAATAGCAGCAGGAGACGAAGAACGAAGAACTCTCTTCCAAGAGATGCTAGCAAGAGCGATAAAACCACAACCTTTGAAGCCAATATTCAAGCGAGAAGAACTAGAGGCAGCTGCATTAGCTGTGTCGCAGTATCTGGCTTCAGAATTAAGACACATACCAATTCACAGAACAGGTTTAGCTTCAGAGCCAACGACACCAACGTCTGACTGCTCTTTAGCTTCTCTTACTTCCAGTCAAAAGAGACACTGCAGAAGCAGTGGAAAGAAGAGCCTTCCCAGTCCTTTAGTAACCCAATTAACAGAGATGGGATTCGACAAAAAGAGTGTAGAATTTGCTATCAGAAGTCTCAGCATTGCTGAGGGCAATATTACACCAGAAACAGTCGTTGCTTGGTTACTAGAAAAACCAAATACTGTCTGCGGGGACGTAGACACTCCATTAAGCTCGGATGCATGCTCAGACTCAGACGAATCCTCCAGTGAGGACCTAGAAGACACTCCATCAGCTCACGATGCATTGACTCCAACGTACATGAAGAGATCCGACTTTCTCTCCTTCGATGAGTACGCTATTTACGTCAGGGACAATATAACTGCTGGGATGCTCGTGAGATGCTGCAAGAGCTACGAAGAAGTGGAATATGGAGACATTGGTCAAGTCGTCAAGATAGATCCTGAAGGATTGCATGATCTTAATGTTCAAGTTGCTTGGCAGCACAAGGATGGTACTTACTGGGTCAGATTCATTCACATCGAACTCTTAGGTCATCCACCGACACTTCCCTGCCCTCCTGCATTGAAAGTCGGGGACAAGGTGAAAGTCAAGGCTTCGATTGCTGTGCCCAAGTACAAATGGGGCTCAGTAAATCATTCCAGCATTGGTATTCTCACTGGGATTATAAACAATGGCAAAGATGTGTCAGTGGACTTCCCTCAGCAAAGCAACTGGACTGGTTGCATGTCAGAGATGGAGAGAGTTCCCTCGTGTCATCACGCAGTGTCCTGCAACTCTTGTCATTTATCTCCAATCTCAGGACCCCGATTCAAGTGCAAAGCTTGCGAGAATTATAATCTCTGTGAAAATTGTTTCTACACAAAAAGATCCCATCGTCATGGATTCAATAGAATTGCTGAGCCAGGTTCGGCTGCAGTTTATGCTGGGAAACCTGGAAGATACAATAGACAAGATATTACTGAGTCTTCCTTGATTGAGGACTGGTCGAAGTGCATCAGGACTTTGAGTGTGTCCTCAAGAGACAGTTGGGCAACTAGATTGGTCGATGGTTCTGGAAAGTATTGGCAAAGCTGTGGATCTCGTGGAAAACACTGGATTCGATTGGAGATGATGCCAAGCATCCTCATTGATTCCTTAAAAATCGTAGTCAATCCACAGGATGGAAGTTACATGCCTTTAGTGATAGCAGTTAATGCTGGGGATTCATTCAATAGTCTTCTAGAGCTTGCAACAATCACTGTGAGAAATACAGATGAAGTCGTAACGCTTTTGCAGGACATGAGGGAATACTATCCTTGTATTGAGGTCGCCATCAAGCAGTGTCGTAATGGAGGCATCGACTGCAAGATCCATGGTCTTCAGATTGTGGGACGAAAAAAATTATTTGAGAATCAATTAGCTACGTCTGTGTCTTTTTTAGCATCGGACTGGGAGGCTGTGCAGGAGCAGATGACAGCTCAACGAGTTGGAGATGGCCACCAGCACTCAGCAGTATACGTCTGGGGCCTCAACGACAAGGACCAATTGGGAGGACTGAAAGGATCTAAAATCAAACTTCCAGTGTACAGCGATGTTTTGTCTAAACTCAAGCCCATTCACATTGCTGGTGGGAGCAAGACCCTATTCATCGTTACTCAGGAAGGGAAATTATATGCCTGTGGAGAAGGAACCAATGGAAGACTTGGACTGGGAGACAATAATAACGTTTGTGAGCCCAAGCAAATTCCTTTCCTCAGTCAGTATGTGATTAAGAAGGTAGCAGTGCACTCTGGAGGCACTCACGCCCTGGCTTTGACTCAGGACAGCAAGGTTTTTTCTTGGGGCGAAGGAGAAGATGGAAAACTAGGACATGGAAATCGACTTTCCCTGGATAAACCTCGACTGATTGAAGCATTGAAGTCCAAACGTATCAGAGACGTTGCCTGTGGATCAGGACACTCAGCAGCGATTGCCAGCAATGGAGAACTCTACACATGGGGCTTAGGGGAGTATGGGCGCCTGGGACATGGAGACACAGCTACGCAATTGAAACCTAAATTAGTAGAGGCTCTAGTGGGTCAAAGAGTCATCCAAGTAGCTTGTGGAAGCAAAGATGCTCAAACTTTAGCACTTACTGAAGATGGATCAGTGTATTCCTGGGGTGATGGAGACTTTGGGAAACTTGGAAGAGGTGAAAGTGGAGGCTGCTACAGTCCTCTGCTTATCGACAGGCTGAATGGATTGGGAGTCGTGCAGATTGAGTGTGGAGCACAATTCTCTCTGGGTTTAACGAAGTATGGGGAGGTGTGGACGTGGGGAAAAGGAGATTACTACAGACTAGGCCACGGAAATGATCAGCATGTAAGAAAACCGACTGTTGTGGAGGGTCTTCGAGGTAAGAAAATCACTCATGTGACAGTCGGAGCTCTTCATTGCCTCGCAGTGACTGACACAGGGCAGGTGTACGCCTGGGGAGACAACGATCATGGTCAGCAGGGCAATGGAACGACAATAGACAATAGAAAGCCATTGCTAGTCCATGGATTGGAAGACGTGAAGGTGAACAGCGTTGCTTGTGGCTCTAGTCACAGTGTGGCTTGGGTTTTGACTGATCAACCTTCCACGAATAATCAGGAGCCTGTTACATTCCCAACTGCAAAAGATCCTCTTGGCCAGGCTTCTCTAGGCTTCACAGATACTCCAGAGCCCAACGTTATTACCTCTGATAAAAATGCCAGACCATCATTGTCAAATATTATTCTGTCCTTAGAGAGCAATGTTGCTAAACAACAAGCTCTTCAACACGTGTTGAATGCCCTGTATATCATGCAAGCTAGGACGTCGATAGTAACTGCTTTGAGAAGCCACACGACCCTGACAACTTCTGGAAAGGCGCCCCAGCCCGATTCGCCCACAGAAGGAACAATGAGTGCAAGCATAGGCCACACTGTCTACCAGAACGTCGGAGAGATAGCTCAGGGTGGTGGCGAAGCTCCAGCAAATGTCTCTGAAGTCGTAAATCTTAGTCCTCGAGCAACTCCAGCACTAGAAGATTTCCCTGTAACCATCTTCCCGTCGATGTCCAGCTCCGCGAGTTTGTCTTCAAGAGCCTCGAAGATGTCAACGAGTGCTATGAGCGTTATTGCAGCAACTTTAACATCCCACGCTCAAGTCGTTGGCGACGGAGCAACTACAGAGCCAGGCCTGGATGAATTCACGTCAACCCTGACTGAAGAGGACGCAAAAATGCTGGTGGACCTCTTAAAATTATCTGTGGCCAACAGGGTCTGCGATGGCTCCAAGGAAACGATTTCATCAGTTCTAATAGCCTTAGCAAAGTCGAATTCCGCCATCAAAAACATGCTGCTAGAGCTTTGTGTTACAGAGCTCGAAGACACAGCTGCAAATTCGAATTGCATGAATAATACACCTCAGCCCGTTGTCCAAGAGACGCCTCATCCTTACATAGACGACACAACGCTCACGGGACATGTTAAAATCCCTGGAGCAGAGGCACTGCGAGTAGAATTCGATCGACAGTGTTCTACAGAGCGCCGTCACGATCCGCTGACGATAATGGATGGGGCGGGGAGGGTAGTGGCAATTAAATCTGGTAGGGAATGGTGTGAGTGGGAGGCAGAGATACGGATTCAGGGAGATGAGTTATTCTGGAGGTTTTCTTCCGACGGATCAGTCAATGGCTGGGGATGGAGGTTCACAGTGCATCCAATCATAGCTATTCTAGCTCCTCACGAGCTTGGATCGGATCGTGCAGTGCTGTCTCAGCCTTCAATAACCCTGGCTGAGTTTCTTCTTGACAACAGTTTGATCAATTCTGACAAAAGCATTGTCACAAGGCTTGCAGCCACTCTTGCACAATGCAGTCAATTGAGTCTACTCACTGCCCAGCAGAGGATGTGGGGCCTCAGGAAGCTACAAGTCGTATACCTAAATGGACCAGGCATCAAGACAGATGCAGCTTTGTCATCATTATTGGGTTCTCTGCCTCAGGCACTGTTGAGACAGTACGAATACGAAGATCCTGCAGTACGAGGAGGGAAACAACTGATGCACAGCGACTTCTTCAAGGTCCTCGTGGCTTTGGCCTGCGACTTGGAGCTGGATACCATGCCCTGCTGTTCAGAGATCCACAAATGGTCCTGGTTCAGAAGATACTGCCATGCAGCTCGGGTCGCCAAATCTCTGATTAACAGGACACCATTACCAAAGTCTTTCTGTGTCGACGTGACGAAGAGGATGATCGAGATGACGACCGACAGCGATGGAGGATCGAAAGACCACGAGAATCATGAGCTCTTCAAGCGAGAGTACGATGAGCAGCTCTTACTCTGGGTTAATAGAAGACCTGAGGACTGGACACTGTCCTGGGATGGTTCTGGAGCTATTTATGGCTGGGGACACAATCATAGAGGACAATTGGGTGGTTTAGAAGGAGCTAAAGTCAAGCTACCATCACCCTGTGAAAGTCTGTCTGCACTGAGACCTGTGCAGCTGGCTGGGGGCGAGCAGACGCTCTTCGCAGTCACTGCAGATGGAAAGGTATATGCTACAGGATATGGAGCTGTAGGAAGACTAGGAATTGGTGGGACAGATTCAGTCATGGTTCCCACTCTTCTTGAGTCCATCCAACACGTGTTTATCAAGAAAATCGCTGTGAATTCCGGAGGAAAGCACTGCTTGGCGTTGTCATCTGAAGGCCACGTGTACTCTTGGGGTGAAGGCGACGATGGAAAGCTGGGGCACAGTAATAGACTGTCGTACGATCGCCCGAAGCTCATTGAAGTCCTTCTAGGCACAGAAATCGTCGATATAGCTTGTGGAGGGCATCATAGCGCAGCTATAAGTAGTGCTGGCCTTCTCTACACCTGGGGAAAAGGTAGATATGGTCGTCTGGGCCATGGGGACAGCGACGACCAGACAAAACCAAAGATTGTCGCAGCTTTACAAGACTACAAAGCTGTGGACGTTGCTTGTGGCAGTGGAGACGCTCAGACTCTGTGTGTAACTGATGACGACAACGTCTGGAGCTGGGGAGATGGCGATTATGGTAAACTGGGCCGTGGAGGAAGCGATGGTTGCAAGACTCCAATGAAGATCGAGTCTCTTGCAGGCTTGGGAGTCATCAAAGTCGAGTGTGGCAGTCAATTCTCGGTTGCTTTGACCAGGTCTGGAGCAGTGTACACCTGGGGCAAGGGAGATTATCATCGACTGGGCCATGGGACTGACGATCACGTTCGAAGACCGAGAAAAGTCGCAGCTCTTCAAGGAAAGAAGATTATCTCTATTGCCACAGGCTCACTGCACTGCGTGGCTTGCTCTGATAAGGGAGAAGTCTTCACTTGGGGTGATAATGACGAGGGACAGCTGGGAGACGGTACAACGAGTGCTTTACAACGTCCTAGACTCGTCCATGCCCTTCAGGGAAAGAAAATAACTCGAGTAGCTTGTGGAAGTGCTCACACCCTGGCCTGGAGCACAACCAAAGCCACACCAAGCAAATTACCAGCTTCTACACCTATGGAATACGATCTTGTGAAGGATCTCCCCTCTGCTGCTCTGCACAACAGACTAGTTCTTCTCCACTACTTTGCTGAACTTCTCTGTCCTTCCCTGGTGATGTTCCCCATCTCAGGCGCTGTGGGACTGAATAAACTGGCTCCAATGCTTGTCTATAGCATCAAAGAAGCCACATTTAGAAAGGTAGTTCAGGCTACGATGGTCAGGGACAGACAACACGGTCCTGTGATTGAATTAAATAGGATTCAAGTAAAAAGAGCAAGGAGTAAAGGAGGATTAGCTGGACCTGATGGAATCAAATCAGTCTTTGGGCAAATGGTAGCTAAGATGCCTTTGTTGACTCAAGACGTTCTATTTCTTCCCCATCGAGTGTGGAAAGTGAAATTCGTGGGCGAGAGTGTGGACGACTGTGGTGGAGGATACAGTGAAAGCATCGCTGAGATGTGTGATGAACTTCAAAATGGATCTCTTCCTCTGTTTATTCCAACACCCAATGGTCGAGATGACAATGGCACGAATCGAGACTGCTTCCTTCTGAACCCTGTGGCAAAGTCACCGTTACACATGAATATGTTCCAATTTCTGGGGATCCTCATGGGTATTGCTATCAGAACTGGCAGTCCATTGAGTTTGAATCTCGCTGAGCCGGTGTGGAAGCAGCTTGCTGGTATTGCACTGACTCCTGCTGATTTAACTGAAGTTGATAGGGATTATGTTCCTGGATTGTTGTGTATAAGAGATATGGATCCAGATGAGAAAGTCTTTCAGACACTGGAGATGCCTTTCTCGACGCCTTCTGCTGTGGGTCATGATGTTCCTCTTTCAAGCAGGTAAATATAGCCAAGAAAATCATGATTAATACGTTAAAAAATTATTTTTAAGTTTTTTTTTTTAATAAAAAGGCAGAATTATATTTAACATGTAAGAAAAATATATTTATTGCTTATTGTGGTTTCTAGATATCGAAAAATCACTCCTGAGAACAGACACGAGTATGTCAGACTGGCATTAAACTATCGTCTACACGAATTCGATGCACAAATTGCTGCTGTCCGTGAAGGAATGTCAAAAGTAGTTCCTGTACCCTTATTAGCATTATTCAGTGGAGCTGAGCTTGAGACCATGGTCTGTGGCAGTCCAGATATTCCCCTGGGTCTTCTAAAATCAGTTGCAACATACAAAGGTATAAAAAACTATTAATAATTCATTTTATTTTGCAACTAAAGATTATAATATAAATTATTTCTATAATTCTAGGCATTGAAGCTACTTCTTCACTCGTTCAATGGTTCTGGGAGGTGATGGAAGAGTTTTCCAATCAGGAAAGGTCCCTGTTCCTTCGATTTGTCTGGGGAAGGACTCGATTGCCTCGCACAATTGCAGACTTTAGAGGAAGAGACTTTGTTCTTCAGGTAAATAATTTTTATTACTATTATTTTAATCCATTAAGTAATGTAAAAATGTGTTGAAATAATTTTTTTTTTTTCAGGTCATGGATAAGTACAATCCACCAGACCACTTTTTGCCTGAGAGTTACACGTGCTTCTTCCTCCTAAAAATGCCAAGATACTCTTGCAAATCAGTACTTCGACAAAAACTCAAATATGCAATTCATTTCTGCAAGAGCATCGACACAGACGAGTATGCAAGAGTTCAGGCAGCAACAAATTCTGACACTGATGACACCGACAGTTTAGCTAGTGAGGAGCACACGTCCCTTTAGCTAGATGCGACGTACTAAATTACTAAGAAAGATAAAAAAAAACAATACAAAATGAGGCTTTCAATGTGGAGCACTGTGCTTACTCCAGACACAATTGTTTCGCAGAGAAATTATTTTTCTTAATCAGTATTTCCGAGATTAATCCTAAACACGATATAAATAATGGCTTGCAAACAGCACGAATCTTCTTTCTCTCGCAATGTTATTTAGGGTAATGAAACAACAGGAATAGAGACAGAGATATATAACATTAACTTCGATAAAATGCTTCATACTCGTGTATTTATTTTGCAAGAAGAATATTTGTTGGGTCGTATATCTTCAGGAAGGAGTCAATCAAGACGACCAGTCGTTAATTTTCTAGCCAATTGTTGTATGAAAGAGAAACGAAGAAGAAGAAAAGACACCTGAACTGACTATGAGTTTTTATAAACGACTGCTAATGTAATTTGTTATTTAATTAAAGAAAAAAAATGACCACATGGATCTTTCAGATTTCGTTGCATAGATAGAAATATTTTCCAATTGTCCATGAGCATTGTAAAGTTTTATTTATAAGATTTTTCTTACGATTATGAAAATTTATAAATTATAGATAGTAGACTCATCAGTCAAGTGATTATAAAACTTAAAAAATGAAAGAAAAATGGTAAATACATAAAACTGTATATCGAAAAAAAAAAAACTTATTTCAATATTTCCCTCATCACTATTATTTCTCGCTCAATTATTTCACTAATAACATCAGTGATCACAGTATCTCATCACACGGATTGCTGTGAAATAAGATAAACATTGCCAAAATTACTTTTTAGCATTAGCTTATCCTGACCTTTAATTGAATCTCTTTCACAATCATCAATACATTTCATATATCTGTAACCATAGAAGAACAAAAATTGTAACGTGGGCTATTCAAGTTTCAAGGTCGCCCTGTCTTCATGCAAGGTTTTCAACAAAATTTTCCATGAAATCTGGTGTAAGAAGATTAGTTGGTAAGTAAGAAGATTATTAAAAGGACCACAAGTCACGGACGTGATTAATTAAACGATGAGAGCTGAATGAGCCTTTTTGTACCTTTGCTCAAACAGGACAATTAAATACAGAGTAAACAGAGGAAAGAGTCAACACGACCAGTCATTAATTCTCCAGCCAATTGTTGTATAAAAAAGGAATATAAAAGAAGAGAAGGTATCCGAAGTGATTATGAGTTTTTCTAAACGACTACTGATGTAATTCGTCATTTAATTGAAGGAACGAAAATGATCGACCATATACATCTATTATTTCGTTGGATAGATAGAAATATAATCCAATTGTCCATCCGCATTGTGAAAATTTATAAATTATAGAGATATAGTAGACTCATCAGTCAAGTGATTATAAAAACTGTATATT
>JABSMT010053307.1:0-12073 GCA_018902335.1 Eumacrocentrus americanus
AAATAAAATAAATGACAATTTTAAAGGCGTGAAATAGTAATGACGCTCAAAACGCATATTTAATTTACTGAGCGTTATAATTATGATATATTTTATTTTCCAAGACTTGTAAGCTCATGACCACTTTAAGATGTGCAATAATAATTGATCTTTACTTATTTTGATATATTTATTAGTTGATAAATGATTTTAATTATCTATCATATTAGCCTTTGATTAGTAAACTTTTTTGCACAAAATTGCGTCCTTCAGCTGAATGTTTGGATATATTTTCTGAATACGTAATTTTGATGTCACCAAATCCCACATTGCTGTACTATTTATGAGTGATTGTTGTCAAATTTTCTGTCTAATTATATAAATAAGGTATAAATAAATAATAAGAAGTAAAGAGAAATAAATATACAATATGAAAAGAATTTATTATGAGCGATTGATTATATTGTTCTTTGTTTTTATTTGAATATATAAGTACAAATTCTACTTTTTAAAGTGAAGACAACTTGACATTACCTATGTTTATATCAGAAATAACGCTTTTAAGGACGTCATCACATTTTTCTTCCTACTATTACATTCAGAATTTGTGCATCTTCTCTCGCTTATTACATATAAATATAATGAATCTATATATATAAAATTCATGACTTATACTATATACATCGCCCATTTGTCTAATTACGGATATCCATGAAGAATTAGTAGCAGAGATCGTTTCTAAATCTGATACTCAAAAAGGTATCGTGTTTTTATACAATTGACCTCAAAAAAGAGAGTGGACGGATGAAATATAACTTACAGTAACAATGCCAGTCTATGTTTATCGTAGTAAAACAACAAAAATACAAGTGGAAGAGTCCATCGTGAAATCATGGCGCTAAATCTCAATAAATGAATCTCCAATAAACATTTTAAATTTATCTTATAACAAATACAAAATTATTTAATTATTATACTCGCACATATTCTAACGCGAGTTTATTATATATCACAACTTGAATAACTTGCGTGAAACGCTCAATGTCATTTTTTTTTGTTTCTGAACGCGTGTGGCAGTGTACAATATTCTCATTCATTCGCATTTTCACATTCATACATACGTTTCCCATTGTGAATTGCATGCCAAAACAAAAACACTAACGCATAACATAAATCCGACTTAACAAAATAGACAATTATAAAGGAAACAATAATCAAGAGAGTATAAACGCGATTTAAATATATACAACATATGGGAGACAGTATGCACCTATTGTTTTATTTAATGCATGGCTAGAATTAAATGTTCTATATAAGTATCTATAAATTATAATTTACCTAGTTTTGTACTTTTTACATCGCCGTTTCCAGTGGCTGACTTTTACTCCTTGATTCAGCCGACAGTTGCGTCAATTCTGTTGGTTCATTTGGAAGAAATACATCGAAATTAGTCTCTAAAAGTGCCTCGCTCTTAGATCGCAGAGGCTTCTCTTCTCCCGTATCAAAATTCGTTTCGAGGAGATTACTACTCGTGGGTCGTTGATCGTAATAATATGTTTGTGGAGGTAACGGAGGACTGAAGTACACCGGTACTGGCTCCGAGCTAGGTGTCATTGGTGTATCATCATGCCCATACTCAGTGGGTGTACCGTAATTGCCGTACTCTATAGGTGAATACACTGGCATTGCTTCAATATCTCGTTTGAGTTCCGTGATTGAATCAGTCATTGTTAAGCTTGAATTTAACGGCAATGTTGATGTGTTATTTAGATATGCAGGTTCATCAATGGGATCGGTCGGTGTATCATCAGGAGCCACTTCACTATTAGCCATTGATGGCCAATCACTATTAGCCCTTGATGTAAATGTGGAATGATTACGGAAACCATCATTCCGATAGGCAAGATCGAATACCGGATTGTCTGCATGAGCTATTGGATATTTTTGTGCGCCTTTAAACTCACTCGTGCTCGGTGAATACTGAGGGTTGTGTGCTTCGTAAACATCGTAGCTCTGATTGTCTTCTATTGACGAATTTAACTGTGACTTATCCATAGAGTCAATGCTGCCACCGCTCATCATCTTTTTGTAGTCTAGAGATCGAGAATTCAATGTATCAGTCGACTTAGTCGCGACGGGTTTCCTTCTGTATGCTAGCTCGGTAAATCCAGACGTTGATCCCACTGATCTCAGTGAGTGTAGAGACTGTCGAATTGAATTACGTCGTTCAAGCCTCTCTACTTTTCTTTTCCTTGACTTTGAGATCCAAAATCCAATTGCAGCAGCCAAAAGAGCGAGAGCCACTCCAATTGCGCCTAGAACACTAACAGCTACAATGTCTCTTCTCCACGAGAGAGGATCTATGTAGACTCTTGGATCAATCTCGCAAATGAAGGGGCTCGACTGACTGCAATGATCAATCTCAATCGTTTGATATGTAAACGTTGTGCATTGGTCGACACGCTCCAATAGCTGTACCCACACACGTTCCGAGTATTCAAATCGTTCCTGTTGCCTCCGTAGAAACTTCCAAAGTTCAATGTAGTCGCCCATAATGAAGGGCATCGATGCATTTGCCATTCGACAAAAATCTCTGGCGCTGAAAAAGTCCATTGGTGCACCAATGTATATGTAACAGGTGTCTCCAACAAGATCCCATGCCGGTGGACACTTTCCACTTAGCACCGATTTGTTATTCATGTGATACGGTTGATAGTCTACTTGAAGTAGCTCTGGAGAATCGCCACGGTCCCTGATTCTTCCTGCAACTGCCAGAGTCTCGTTATATCCCCACCAATTGTGTCGGGCGTCGACGTGAGATCTCCACATCTCCAATTGACTGAAATTATATATGTTTTTTTATTAATTACTCATCGAAAGCTGCAGTCTTTTTTGTAGTGAAATAGTGAAGGGTCATGCATTTTCTGTAGTACTAAATAAGCCACTATGTATTTTATGTGTTTTATGTATCCACTGTGAGCACGCTGAGATCTACAACAGTTGTATCAAGTCTTACATAAACCAGTAGACTCAACTACTTACTTGTCAAACCATTCTGCGCCGATTACTCTGGTTATTTAGTCATGCACATGCGTATGAAATGAGAAAAATCAATAAATATAAATTCCAAATCACTCTACAAAGAAAAATTCGTTTTGAATAAGACTTACAGTGATCGATTGACTGTCAGCACTTCGTAATCATTGTCGGGATTAAAGAAAACGTTGTCAACGTATTGTTGGCCAGGTGTTCCAGCTACTATCGTACTCCGTCCATTGCGATCAATCGCATAATTTCTGCAAAAGATAACACAATTCGTTTACAATGTGAAAGATGTGATAAACCATAATAATTTATAGTACTAAATATATAAAAAAAACTCACTTGTAGAACCCGTTGTGAGAAGTACTCTGATAAATTGGAAGACGGACTCGCTCAAAGCCTGATATTTCCAAGAGATGAAGTCCAAGGTTAGCGTGTAAGTAGTTGAGAGTCATGTTGCTGACTACTTGCTTCAATACAATATTATTATCGTATGGTGCATCATTCTTCACAAAGTAATTCCGAAATATCGTGACTTCTTGATATGGACTGCTTTGACGACCCTCGGCGTACAGCACAGGCTTATTGACATTTTGTGCGAAGAGATTATTGTGTATCCATCCTTTAAGCGATGTTGCTGAGCCTCTAGAGTCTGACCGAATGGAAAGTCCACCTTGATTGTATTGGACCAGATTATTTCTAAAGTAAAGGGACTGAGTATTTTGCACGTCCAGCGACACAGCAGCATTGCAAGTAGAAAAGTTTCCATAGAGCTTACGACAGTTGTTCAAGAGTTGATTTCGCTCCAAAGTTATTATAGCATTGACCTCGCCAGCACTGGCATATTTCACAGCTCCTTCTTGGCAATTCGATAGTATCGAGAAAGAAATATTGTGCTGCACATCTCGATTAAATCCAATTGCCGAGATTGGAAGTGTTACAATTTCTGCAATAAATCCATGTACATTACTAGCACCGTTGGCGAATAAACGAATGCTGATACTCGGTCCTTCAGTCCTGAAGAGTTTCTTCTCGTACAAACTGTCAAATTCCAGATGACCAATTCTCCTGGCAGTGACATTGTAAATGTCACCGTCGTACAGAGTTATTCCATCTGCTCTGCCGGGTTTCCCAGTTGAATTAAAGAGATTAAATTGCAAAAGCCTGAATCCAAAGGGCTTGGCACGATATGCACTCCTGAATATCTTGACGCAATTAACTGGATTATTATCATACTTGTAATAAATCAGAACTCGCTCCTCTATGGTCACTTCTTTCGTGGTGTCGCATATATCCACCAAGCTGAATAAATGATATGGAATATTGAGATTTCTTAGAGGTGTAAAAGAGCTCTCCTCAGCTTCACGACCCTCTCCAGTAAGTGAAAGAATATTTACACCATTGCCCAGGACATTATCGACATTATTAAAGAGTAACTCCACAGTGTGTGTCGGAGAGACAATATTTATGCCATGATTAGCACATTGCTTGACATTAACGTGGGATATCACCGGGCTCTTCATAATAGACTGGATTGCCGGTGATTTCTCATTATGAAGTATTCCCGCGCCAATTAAATTGATGTATTTCAATTCAGACTCAATTCGCCTCACAGTCTCATGAGTAACGACATCATGGATACGATGCTCATAAAGATGATGCTCAAATTCACTATTCGCGATTCGAATACCACCCCAATAATCTTTGGAAGCTTCAAGGTTTCTTTCGCCACAATGAATGAAGACGTACTGTCCGTCCCAAGGACAATTGTATTTGTGACCAAAGAGCTGCCCATTTAATCTTATTGGACAATCTTCAAGTCGCTCCTCGTTGCCAGAACACTGCAGCGGCTCTGGCCAAGACCAGATACGAGCAAGCGAACCAGGATGAAGTTCATATCGACGATCGTGTGACACGTACACGTTTAAAGGATCGTAGCCCAACTGTCGACAAGCGACTTGGGCATTTCTCTCGGTGAATCGCAAGTCACACAAGGGAATCCACTGAAGAGTGGTGCGATTAAAAAATTCGATGAATCCTTCGTTGGTTGACGCAGTGCAGTTTCCTTCTTTACAAAACCTGATAGTCCCTTCCGGACCGTTATCGATAGCACTCCTCGTTATGATTTTTGATAGCTTGTCATCCTGACGATTAATTGGTCTCATAATAATCTCGTGGCCTCGAACTCCAACCGCTTTAAGCGTTCCAAGCACAAGAATACCAACGTTTGGAGCAAATTCCATCACTACGTCTGGATATATGTTGACTGTTGCTTCAGGCATAATTGTAATGTCGGATCGGATTATATAGGGTGTAGGCCTAGAATACAATGCGAGATTTTCCACGATTCGACCGCCTAAATTGTCGAGATCAATTGTTGGTCTTAATTCCAAGAAAGCAGAGATAGAAGACTCGAGTGAATCACTTGTAAGATAAGGTCTAAAATCAGCCACAGCATGGTTATTCCAGTCGTCAAAGTCGAAAATCCTGAGCTTAATCTTAGCATCGTCAGCAATTCCCCACCAGTTCTCCGTAACGTCAACTTGGTTGTTAATTTTAGCTGTTTTAATGCCCGCAAGAAGCTCATAATTCAACGAATTCTGTCCAAATAAATTACGATTGACTTTAACCTTCTGAATACCGTGGAATCCAACGACATACGTGCGACGGCTGAATATTTGGTGAATTCCTCGTGCAATGGTGCTGTCGACATTATTTTTTATCACATTGAAGTGAAAACGCGCTGGAATTTCTCCAAGAATCTCTGATTGACTGTCGATCTTGAATTCAACCATATAATTGCCACTATTTCGTTCAATACGATTGTGATCGAATTTTATTTTCTTCTCCATTCCACGGATAGAAATTAATCCTTCTTTACAACGATTGCTATCAAATACGTTGTAAGACATGTTTAAAGATGCATAATGTCCATCGACGATGAAACCAAACATGCTGTTATCTCTCCAAGTATTGTTACCAAAGTATAGAGAGTGTGTAAAGTTCTCATTGTACTGCCAAACGTATGGCAAAGATATATCCAAACCCCCGCCCTCGTTCCTCTCGATGCTGCTGTCTTGCATCACCCAGTGGAAGAGATTGTTCGAGTGCCTCATGTCTCGACTAAATTGCACTATGCCCCTGCCATTGTCCGTGATTAACGTATTGTTTATGTGAATTGAAATTTCGGAGATATTCGACTCAAAGACATTCCAATACGGCGAGTAAATATATATGGCTTCCTCTTGATTGTGTGAAATCTCACAGTTAATCAGACGAATTGACTCATTCGCTTTTCTCAGGAAATGATCTCCTATTTCGTCCAGATAACGATTGTAAAACGATGCGAGTATTCCTCGCTTGTTGCCTTTTATCTTGGTCTTTGCTATGGAGAGTATTGGAATTGGTCCTTTAACGATACGATTACGGATGTCTTGGACAGGTGCAGGCAATGTTGTAATGACTAAAACTGCTCCTCCGAGTGCATTTGAACCACTCTGATATTCGAGAATGACAGTGAAAGAACTCGAGGATAGTGGGAAAACAGATAAATCACTTTTGACACGCCAAATATTGCTTTTCGGATTATTCATACGTTGTGCATCATGGAGAATTATTTCTTCTGTACTACGATTTTCAATTGGATTAAGCAATTGTATTCCAATTACATACCCTGGTGTACACCTGATTTGAATGAGTCGTTTGATGTTCTCCTCGGTCGTCTTGGCGGTCACGACGTACTTGATGTCACCAGTGACTATATCGATGTTCTTTGACATTTCTGGAATGATTATCGGTGCATATGGAGTGTCGACGGTCGTTCCCAGGGACTGCATGAACCATCCTGCGAATTCTCTCTGCTGTACCGCAGAGAGTACAGGATTATGTCTGATTCCAGCTACTTTGTTGTTTTCAACTCGTGAGTTTGCTATCCTGAGACCCAGCTGCTTGAAGCTTATCCCACTGCCTTTATTGTCAGAGAAATCGCTGTTCTTCACCGTATTCACTGCGTCGGCCGAATAAATATCTGAGTAAAGGATGCCCAGACCATCTTGAACGTTGTTTACCACTTTAATGCCCTCCAGAGAGTGACGAGCAAAGTCTATTTGAAGGGCTGAAAGTGCAGAGAGAATATTTTACATTAATACTGTAAAAAAATCGATGTAATGACAACAATAATATATTACCTGGCTTGAAAGAATTTGTGGAATAATCCAACAGTCCTGCTCTCTCGATGGTGATAAATTGGAGATCGCTGCGTTCAGCTAGAGGTCCAAGGCGCAGACCTGCCCAAGCTGCTTCAGAACATTTGACACCGACATCATTTTCATGGCTGCAGGCGTTCTCAAAATCTCCTAACGATTCGGCTTTGCACCGAGAAATGTCTATGTCATCCTCGGTACACTGTACATTGCTAAGAATGATGTCCTCATTTGTTCCAGCGTTGGGAATCTGCGACCTCTCCAGATACCAATCATCAGGATCAAGAGTCAGGCCTAGTTGATGGCAAATAAGAGCTGCATCACGGATGGTCCAACCGTAATTGCAAACGGTTCCCCATCTCTCGCCAATTCGTACTTGTAATCGACCTTCGCGATTTGTTCGTCCACCCAGTAGCCTCACGGGCACTGTTTCGGAGTCAGGAATTTTCATTGCTACACCATCCTCAGGCATAGTCATGTCATCTATCACAGTCTCGTTTTCGGCTTCAACGACGATTTCTTCCTTTAAAGTCATCAGGATATTGCTTGGTCCTTTCCCTCTGGCGTCCAGTTTTCCGGCTACCATCATTCCAACAGCTGGTGGAAATCTCAAGGTTACTCCTGGCTGAAGAATCAATTTACCACCCGGTCTAACATTTATGTCTCGCTCCACAGTATATTCGCCAGCTGGTAGCATCTCGAGTCCATCGACCTCACCGCCCACGAGGTTTGTACCGGGACGGAGAAACGGCGCAACAAACATTCGATGAGCAATGATTGTGTTTGCTCCTGGATTACTGTTGTGCAATAGATATGGCAAGTATTCAATTTTTGCCAAATTATATCGATCCTTCCTGTGGAATAATCGCTCCTGGATCTGTTTTTCCTCATGGTATCCCAACCAATTGTACGTGCAATTAATCACCTTGCTCTGGTCTTCTAAATGTGAGCCAATTTCGTACTGAGAATGTAAATTTTGGAGAATATTTCGAAAAACGTGAACGTTGCTGGACGACACGACCACAGCAGCTGCTACTCGAGATCGTGGAATCAATCTTGATCCTTGAATGTAACTATTGTCGAAGGGCTCCTTTATCTGATTGTCTTTCAGATAGTTTCGTGTAAATATAAGCTTTTGAACGTCACTGTAGGGCGATAAACCAATACTTACGACAAAAACACCACGATTATTATAGAATTCATTGTACTGAATTAATATATTTGCTGGTAAAACATTGAATTCCTCATAAAGAGGATTACGTATGAGTATTCCACCGTATATGTGATCTCGGAAATGATTGTACTCAATCTTTCCTTCAACGTTCAAAGCTGGTGTGAGTTTAATACCAAGTTTGGAGTTATCCACAAACACATTGTGCCCAACTTGAAGCTTGAGAACGCCTTTATTGTATTTCCAGCTGGATTCAATTTGCACGACAGTCTCTGTGCCATTGCTGAAATGGTTGCCTGTTACATTGACGTATGATATCCCGGTTGAATTACCAATAAGCACACCGATGTCTCTGTTCCGGAAAATTTCAGAGTACTCGATGATAGTTGTTTGATTAAAGTGAATATACTCGGTAGAGGAGCTATCATTGAGCCATACAGCAACGCCATAGCCCAGATTCGATGAGATAGTCGTTCGAGATATATTACGATTGCCTCCTGTAACGGTGATATTAACTCCTGAAGCATTATTAAACGATATTCGGCTAGATGTTATATTGATGTCTGGAGCGCCATGTAACACGTGAATACCAGCTACGTGATTGCTGTTTGTTACAGATGTCTCGTGAACGTGTAGAAGAGAACGAAGCTTCTCGGCCACAATTCCACGACCGTTATTATCAGCGATTACACTACCCGTTACATTTAGATCATACATTTTTCTGTAACCCGACGACAGTCGTATAAAAGCTATCATCTGAGTTCGCGGTTGTGCGCTGAATTTAAGATACAAATTATGACGAGTTGTTGTGACACTCTGCGGTAGTGTTCCATTACGGACAGCAACGCGTGCCAATAACTTATCGCTCGTACTAATCCCATCATATACCTCGATTGTTGCGCTGTCGTTGCGGTCTGTCCTCATTTGCAGAAACTGAAGCGTCAAAACGTGTCCTGGCCGTGTGAAAATGTGTTGTGGACATTCCTTTGAGTTTAGATTGTAGTTATTTTGCTCCATTGATATGGTGATTGGAAAGGTTTGGCTAGTCGTCGTGGGGAAAGTGCAGAGATCGAAAACATCCGCCCGGTCAAGCTTGTCGTCTGGTCTTTCATCGTAATGAACATACTTGATTCCGTCTGCTCCATTCTCAAGTACCACACAGTTGTCAATGTGTGCAAGTCCTATTGAACTGTTTACGTAAATTCCGTAACCTATACATAAACATAAACACAATTAATTACTCATGTGTTATTCTTAGACATTGAGTTTGTGGAATTCATAAATGATTTGTTACTAAATCGTACCTCGATTATTACGAATAGTACAGTTAGAGATAACTATTGGTGCCTCAGGCGTAGTAATATTAATGCCTGTAAATGCCGAATGAAGAATTGAAATCCATTCTAGACGTGGTGGGACACCTTCCACGTGCAAAGCAGATGTCACGTTGTTCTCTCTGCCATTTCCAGCATATCTGTAAATAAATCCAAGCCCTCATTAAATCCATCTCATGAAACATTTCTAGACTTGCTATTTCAGTGTGCATGATTCTTACATTATGTTTACATATCGCAGAATGGATTGAGATTGTCGCACGTAGAATGTATTCTCCTGGATCAATGGCCTGTCGTAAATGGCTCCCTCGAAGCGGATGCCTCGCCAATGCTTCGTAGAATAGCTTGCACCGTCGTGATGCGGTAAGCAGACTATGGCGAGATCTGGGTGATAATCGCAGACCCCAGCACCTAGCTGCCTTGATGACCACCGTTCGCAGTCTTGTAGTGACGATTCTGTACCTCGACACATCGGCTCTTCGTACAAGAGCCTTGGATTTGCTGGCCACTGACGATCCATCCAGCTCGACCATCGCCCTCCTTGAAATCCGAGCTCTCGACAAGCTGTCTCGTAATCCGCTCGTGTCCAATTTCGAGAATTTGTGCATACAGATCGCCATGTGCCTTGGTGAAGGAGTTGAATTCTACCTTCCAAAGGACTTGGTCCATCCACCAGACGAATTGATCGTAGTTCAGGCTGACCGGGCGGCGTCTCTGCACTCCGCAAATTTATTTGAGCGTCTGGTTCCCCCTGAATAATAAAATTCGACACATTTTTCGTGAATAAAGCGAGCTGCAATAGTAACACAGAGTAAACATGCGTTCATCAGGCATTCTCGGTAAACGCTGCGGGCTATACAACGCTTGTGTGTTTACGGCCATTCATGCAGTACGTGGAAACGATCAACTTACATGACAATATAAAATTACGGAATTTTTGAGATAACTTTTATCAAGTAATTAATAAAATTATGCCTAATAAATAATTATTCTCATTGATAGTATTACACTACCTTATCATATAAAAACTCTGTAAATTTATGTAATCAGGAAGTTCTTTTTTCCTTTTTTCACAAAATAATAATGTTACAGTGAGGGAATTTGTGAATAAAAATAATTTATTATCTATCTTGTAGATTTATAATAATTGAATTGAATAAATGGCTGATGGAATAGAAAGTGAAATAAATATGAATGAAGAGCAGAGATAGAGAGGTCTTACCTAGTTCCTGGCTTACGAATGACTAGCAAGACAACCGTGTTTTCACGAGCTTATATTGATATGCGGATTAACGAAGAATTTCGCTATAGCTTTAATTTCCCAGAATTGGCGCCATAAACTGTACCATACAGATAGTAATTCATGATAATTTCCAGTTGGATCAGTCAATTTTCATGAAAATTATAATATACATGGTTTTTTAAACCTTCGCGCATTCTATTTTCGATAGAGATAAATGTTATTAATCATCTGAAAGGATGATAAGGTCCTGAAATTGAGCCGAGGAGCTCTAATGAGTATTTTTAAGGGCATACATATAGTCATTCTAGCGAGAAGGAGAAAGCAAAAGAAACTTGACTGAGACAGAAGGGATTAGTAGTTGGGTCAGAGGTTAACGTTGGTCAAGAGCTACAAATTGGCCTCTAACCCTCAGCGTATTACAGACGTAGAGGTGATTCATTCATTCATGTTCTCGCCAACGCGTCCTCTCTCTTAATATAATTAGCGGTTGAAGACAAGCTGATTCTTTCATCGCGATTTTGGGCCACCGTAATAGAACAAGCTATTAACGCCCAAGTAAAAAATTGATGGCTCGTATGCTTTTGTTAATTTAATTAGGTGGATCATTTTGTCGCCCACGTGGAACATTCTCGTTTTTTTAGGTCACATGGCTGCTCGTTAATGTAAAAATAATGAGTCATCAAAGATAAGTTAAGTCTTTTATTGTTATATTTACTTATTAATTACTAGGCACTGTTGAGAGAGAGTCCATTGAATGCCTGGAAAATACTGTTATTTAGCTGAAAGATCCGCCGTAGTAATCAGAGCGTAAAGCGATACGAACGAAAACGATGCCAACATGAAATCACTATTCATTCAATCGCCCGAGAATTACGTAATAAAGTTGATCACGCTAACGTGCGACAAATGAAGTCAAGAAACATTATGATCTCAATCCAACACCAGACAGTCATTATTTTCTAAATCAATATATTGTAAAATAAAATATATTTCGACAATCGATTGGGAAATTCTACACACGGGGCTTCTTCTCATTTCCTGTCTGTATTTCATGATGACAAAAAAAAGCTAGTCACCTGCACACCACCGAGATCATTCCCCC
>JABSMT010053318.1:0-12067 GCA_018902335.1 Eumacrocentrus americanus
TTAAAATAATTCAATAAATAAATTTTTTTCTCATTTTTTTTTTTCGTGAGGAATGAGAGCAGAATGTGAAGTAGAGTGAAATATCGATCAGGAGAAAGTGTCACGGTCCTTGATCAAGTGTCAAGGCTTTAATATATACATTCAACTCAATCTCAAAAGAAAAATCAAAGTGATATGAGACTTTTAATTAGGTTTCTAAATTAATTCTGTGCCAGGTCAATGGCGCGTTAAGACGTTGGTAAAAATAACTGACCCACACGACGTCTCGAGACGTCGGCCGTGACGTCAGAGTCATGCGTGTCGAGGACTCTACACTGCGAGATTGTTCATTAACAATAATTGTCATTAAGCGATAGAGATAAGAGTCGATACGAAAAATTTTATTGAAATTCATTCACAAAATTCATTATATTTCGGAAAGTATACAAGATAGCGCAAAATTGCATTGGACCTTTTTTGTAGCAAATTTAATTTCCTACAAAAAATGTTCAATGACATTTTATCGTATCTTCCATAGTTTTCGAGATATTAAAAAAAAGGAATTTGTAAAATTTTCGAAAAATTGTTGTCATCAATATTTTTTTTTATAATCTTGTAAAGTTTAAACAATTTTTTATTTGTTATAAAATATCTGTTATGAATTTTCTTATTAAATATCTCGAGTGGAAGAAGAAAAATATGAGGCCCTAGAGGGAATCAAGACACACGTGGATATAACAGCACGTCTAGCAAAACGTCTGACAGAGAAGGCGGTTCTTGTTCTGATATCCACAACAAGTCTCTCGCCTTGTCACTCATGTGGCGCAACGTCTTCATCCAATTACGGTCGATGTGTGCCGGGATACGTCGGCTTTAATTGGTCGAGGGGAGACTTTAAAGAGAGTGGATTGCGGAAGCCAACGTGCCATCTTCAAACCTCTCCTGATGGGTAATAATAATTTCCGAAAAAAGAGCGAGGCTCAGATTTTTATGTAGCACCGTAAAAGAATTGTGAAAATTATTCAAAGTAGGAGGGAAAAGAAGAAAAAAAATTTAACACGTTCTTGCCTGATAAAAGAGGAGAAACACTGCAGTCTTGATGAACGAGATTCCACTTTAATCGTTTTGTGCTCGAACGATCAAAGAAAAACGACTCGTCGAGACTAGTTCTCAATCTTGCAATTAAATTCCTGATGTAGTCGACTGAATAAATGTGTCTCCCACGCGTATAAATAGTACAAGATGACGCACTCTTATCGGAAGTTATTGATTTTTATCTAGGTCTCAATCGTCGATTGCCTGAATCAAATAAATGTCGATTCTCAGTATATACAAACATATAAAGCACCGTGTTCTACATTTGCGAATCGAAGTGGGTGGAACACGCGGTTTTGTGCTAACGGCAAATAACTCGACGTTGAGGTCGACACATAGTCGATAGATCGCATAATACAATCGAAAAAGACACAGGATCGAGCGTGAAATCTTCAAGGAAACGAAAAAAAAAGAAAAAGAAAAAAAGAATAATTAACATGGATGCAAAAGACCCACGTGGCGGCGCGATGACTCCATCTACAATCGCTTACACACTTGCTTAAATGTCGTTTAGATCATTTGCATCAAAATAAGTTGGTATGAAATCGAATAATGCGATCCAAAGTAGCAATTCGATTAAACGTTTTTCGCTTGTGGAATATTATCTCTTGCAAGGTTTCATATGTGGCACGTATATATAAATCCGAAGCACTTCTTTTTTTTACGAAGCCCTTGATGATAATTGCCTCTGTCCCGCGCCCAACACGACATTTACTACACACCGCTTCGACGTCGGGCTCACGAAATTTTGAATGTTTAATGCATTTTTTTATAGGATATCATAAAAAAGTTTTAAAGCATCAAAGCGGCGCGACTGGCCAGTAGTCTCTCGAGAAAAGAATTTCAGCATGACACAGAAAGCTAAAGTTTAAAGTGTAAACGATTTTTTCTTTTTTGGTTCTTTTACCTCGAACTATGGTGGTGATTGGCCAATCGGAAGAATCGAGTCTTTTACAACACCACATTATCAATAAAAAAGTAGAAAACGAGACTTCAATATGTTAAAAAGAAGACGAAAAAATGTCGAGAATAAAGAACAACAGAACAGGCCATTGCCTGTTTTCTGATGAGTAAGAGAAGTGCTGGAGCTTTCGACTGAGGGCGCAGCTGTTGAGCTTGGCGTCGCGACGGCGCCTCCCTCCCCGCCTTCCCAGGTCAATACAGGAGTCATATGAAAAGGAAACAGGATGTCTCGTCCAGAGGTCATCCACATCGAGAAAACCCCAGAGATGGAGTTGGAAATCCTAAATTCGAGCTCCATTGTTTACTATTTTATTAAATAACGGCATTATTTTGAGAAAATTTCGCTCATTTTGAGAACCACTACATTGATAACCTTGGTTTAGGCCAGAAACATCGTAAAATAATGTCAGATTTAGGATAAATTTAACTCTGATTTAACAGCATGAAAACAGAGGATTGATTTGATTGGAAGTCTCTGTTACATGTTTCGCTCATTTATATTCGATTACTGCATCGTTAAGATTAAGTGGCTATTCGCCGGTATCGCCGGCATTGCCTGTTAAATAGACCCCAAGTCCCACCTCTACATTTCATTCTGGTGCAGTGGCTAGAGCTGTGCAGATCATCGTCAATCATAGAGCATTTCATAAAAAAAAAAGGAAAAATGAATTACCGTAAGTAATTTCACAGTTTAAGAGTACATTGAATGATCTAATTTTGTTTCTCAATGAAATATTCCAGAGACATCGTCACTAAACGTCATTTTAATGGCCCTATGCCTTGCAAGCTCCATTAGTGCATCTTCACCTTCGGAAAAGAAAGGAGCGCTAAGCGCTGTTTCATCCGGTGCAAACCAATTCGCAACGAATTTTTTTAAGGTGAGGAGTCAGAAGTTTTCAATTTCAGACAAGCATGATAAGTAAGAAAAGCTAAAAAACATTATTTGACAAGACTGCAGCAACCACAAATTTAGGCAACTTCATCACCTCACCACTAAGTGTGGATGTGGCGCTATCTATGGCTGCTTTGGGAGCCAAAGGTAATACTGAAAAAGAACTGCAGTCCGTTTTACATCTACCAGCTGATAAGAGTGTTGCCAAGAGTGGCTATCAATCTCTTATCGATACTCTCAATGTAAGTATTTTCTTTTCGATGGGCGATTTTAATTTACCCACTAGTTTAATGACTCATTCAATTCGTAGAATATTAAAGGCGTTACACTTCATGTTGCCAATAAAGTCTTTATTGCGAATGGATTCAAAATTATCCCTGAATTTGATGAGATAACGAAAACATACTTCCGATCAGAGGCCCAGAATCTTGATTTTGCTTCAGCAACTGATCAATCTGCGAAAACAATCAATGAGTGGTGCCAGAAGAACACGAATAATCTGATCAAGGAGCTGGTGACAGCCGGTGAGTCACAAAAGTTGATACGGTTTTAATATTTTAATATTTAACGTAATTGTTTCTTAATTCTATAATTTTTTTGCTGCAGATGATATTAAAGATACTTCACTTGTCTTGGTTAATGCGATCTACTTCAAAGGCAAATGGACTCGGAAATTCGACCCTACCCGTACAAAACCCGGAGCTTTCCACGTCAATTCAAAACTCACTAAACAAGTACCTATGATGCAAAATACTGGAAGCTATCACTGGGGTTCCCTCGATGATCTTAATGCAAAATTTATTGAACTCCCCTATGAGGTATATTATTTAAGAGTCCACAACAGAAATCTCTTAATGGAATACTTTTGAATTTAAATATTTGTCAATCGCAGAGCAAAAATGCAAACGAGGCTATCAGCATGTTTATCATCGTTCCGAACGAAATCGAAGGACTGGCAAATGTGGAAAAGAATCTTCATAAAGTCAACTTTAGAAAACTTCCGGGATCACCGACAAACGTAGAGTTGTCCCTGCCTAAGTTCAAAATTGAAAGCACATCGAATTTGGGAGAGATCCTTGAAAAGGTCAGAATTGCAACTATTCTGGTGAATATTATATGATTTCATTTGTAAATTTCAATATTCTCCTTGTGTTACCGTTCGTTGTAGATGGGAATTCGAGATGCATTTACAGACTCCGCCAATTTCCATGGTATCAGCCCCGGTATTAACGTAAAAATCAGTAAGGTCATTCAGAAAGCTCTTATAGAAGTGAATGAGGAGGGTTCTGAAGCAACTACGGCTACTGGTGAGTTCAGAAAAATGCCGTTGTCCTTTTATTTTATCGATTCTACGCTTTTCAAATGAACTAAACATCACCATTAACGAGCTTTGCATCTGTGTATTAACCAACATTACCTTTATCATATTAGGTAGATCAGAATTGTCGCATGTTTTCCGATGCTTTTTTGATTTCAGGAATACAATTAAGCCGTGTGAAATCTGCACATATAAACGCGATAAACCCGTTCATTGTTAACAAGCCATTCGTGGCGGTGGTAACGTCAAAAGCTAGTGGGATACAACTCTTGAATGCACGAATCGTCGATCCGACCTCCGCTTAAATTAACCGTCTTTGGCTACTTAAAACTATGCCAATGCCAGTTTTTAATTCAAGGCGAGTTTTCTTTTTGTTTATTTACACTTTACAAGCTTTTTTTTACATACCTAGACTTGAATTGTTGATTTGGCAAAGAATTGTGAGACCTTCGCATATTGAAAAAAGAAACTTTTTGATTTCAGGCATGCACCAACTCGCTTTGTCTATGAAACCAACATTTATTGTTGATAGGCCATTTATATGCACAGTTGTCATGAAGGATACTGGACTGCAGCTCTTTAATGCACACGTAGTCAATCCAGGGTCATAGATGTAATAAGTCCCAAGCATGCGTATGATCATGTCGCCAACGCGTGGGATCGTAATGATTACTGACATGCCTTTTGTATACTCTATTGTTCATAGAATCATCAGAGAAATTCTTTTTAAGAGCCATATGATCTCGCTAGAGTCAGATTATTTTGATTGATTTAAGAATTATTTAAAGAATCCCTTCATTTCTTACTGCTCAAGTTTAACAATAATTGGTCTAATGATGTTGAATAAAATTTTCCTTCATGCAAGGTTATTAATAAACAGTTCTCAAAAATTATCAGATTGTCTACGATGACTTCCATAACGAAAGTATCTACTTATAACCCTAGTACGTTTCTGATACTAGATTTTATGTAAAGGAAGAGATTAAAAGAATGTCATAAGCGAAGAATTATATAACAATCTTCAATCATAAATATGATATGTCCTCAGTTCATTTGAATCGTCATTCTTTGACACTGAGAAATGTTATCAAAGATATCGACATGTTATCTTAGAGAAGAGGTTATGTCAAAGAAGAATAATTAAAGTTTTCAACGAAGGAAATTGTAGAAACATCAAATGATTAGAATAGATTTTTTTTTCAAGTGGAAAAAATATACTCAGAACACAAGGGTTTAAATAGCTGAGATTAATCCATTTCGAATCAGTTGACAGTCCAATAGTTCATAATTGCAGACGACTCTTACCCTAGAATACCCAGCCAAGATGAAGCACCGTAAGTTCTATTCGAAATAGTTTCCACAATGACAATCAAGTCTCGGAGTCTTGTATTAATTATTTATTTGTTTATTCAGAGCTTTGTCTTATTTTCCTCGGAGCCATCATGGTGCTTTCTACGCAGGCCAAGTCACTAGATCAAAACCCTGAACCGCTTCGCATAATTTCGGACACGCTGAGCCAATTCTCCACAGATTTATGCGATGTAATACATTAATCAATATACAGCAAATTTGAATTTAATAGTGTGTAAATACAATTTATCTAATCTCGTAGGAGGTCACAGAGGAAGAGACAAAAAATGTTGTATGCTCTCCAATGAGTGTTGGTATGGTAATGTCAATGGCAGCTTTTGGTGCTCGTGGGAATACAGCGAGCCAGATTCGTACAGCCTTAAAAATGCCAGCGGACGATAATGTTGTCAAAAGTGGTATCAAATCACTAACGGATGCTCTTAACGTAAGACGAACAATCATTATAGTTAATATAACGTCAATTTAATCATTAATTATCACAGGATAACAGAAAAATAGAACTTCGTATGGCCAATAAGATGTACATGATGGATGGCATGAGTATGAAACAAGATTTCTTAGACATCACCGAGCAAAATTTCAATTCTAAAGCCCAGAATCTCAATCTTGAAAATACTGAGACAGCTTGTAAAACAATCAACGATTGGGCATCAGAACAGACTAATAATCACATCAAAGATCTCGTTAAGCCTGGTAAAACATCGTTGTGTCGAAGCCGAATCGTTCAATTCGTGTTCACGCAAATAACACTGTATTTTTGTAGATGATGTTAAGGACGCCAAGGTCATGTTGCTCAATGCAGTCTACTTCAAGGGGAATTGGGCAAATAAATTTGATGTTTCCAGAACGAGCCCCGAACCGTTCCATATTGACTCAAATACTACTAAGGATGTACCAATGATGCGACAGACCGCAAATCCTTGATAATGTCAACTGGCAACAACTGCGTGCAGACAATGCAATAAGTAGCGTCGATCTGTCTATGCCCAAGTTCAAAATTGAGAGTACAATTGATCTTGAACCTGTACTCAAAAAGGTTAGATGAAAATTTAGATAACAACCGAGATTATCTTAATCTTTTTAAAATATGCAGATGGGAATGGCCGAGATGTTCACTGACAATGCTGACTTTACTGGCATCACGGATAATCTACCATTGAAGATTTCCAAGGTTCTTCAGACGACTGTCTTCGAAGTGAATGAAGAAGGAGCTGAAGCTGCGGCGGCGTCTGGTACGTTCATCGACTATCTTTTTTATACAATTTTTATAAAATTTATATATGGTATTATCTTTGTTATAGGAGTCGCAGTCGCCGTAAAACTATCCGGACCACCGAGGCTGACAATTGACCGTCCTTTCGTATTCGCCGTTATGATGGCGAATGATAGTATGGTTGCACTTCTCTGCCAAGATCGCGTCATAGATCCACAATAAGCAAATAATGTTAAATGATAAGGACTTTATATGACACTCCAATATTCTCCTCGATATTAAATATGCAATATCAAATAATAAAACGCAAATCCAACTATTCAACGTATTCATAAAAGAATTCTATTCCTACACTGATATTATCTTCTGAGATGATTTCGAACGAACAACAACGTAGCCATTACCATTTCTTTGATATTAGTCTTTATGTAGATAAAACTGAACGAATTTGATAAGCGAAGATATATATAATAATCGTCAATGATAAACGTGTTACGTCCTTTGTTCATGTCAATCGTCATTCCCTGATACTGAGAGACGTTATAAAAAATATTGAAATATTATCTCATAGAAAAGGTTATGTCAAAGAAGAATAATTAAAGTATTTCTAAAAGAAGAAAATTTGCAATAACAACAAGTGATTGGCATAGAATCTCTTTTCAAGTGGAAATATACTCAGGATAATAGGATTTAAATAGCTGAGATTAAGCCGTCTAGAATCAGTTGACAGTCGAATCGTTTATAATTGCAGACGTCTGTTGCTCTAGCATAACCAGTCAAGATGAAGCACGGTAAGTACTATTCTAATTAGTTTCTAAAATGGCAATCAAGTTCAGTCTCGTATTAATTATTTACTCGATTATTCAGAGCTTTGCCTAATTTTCCTCGGAGCCATCATGGTAATGTCCACACTGGCAAAGTCAATTCCTGAAGACCCTGCAGCCCTTCGCACAGTTTCGGACACTATCAACCACTTTGCCATGGATTTATGCAATGTAATACATTATTCTATTACAAATTCAAAGATAGTGTGAAACTATAACTTATCTATTTGTGTAGAATGTAACTCAAGCAGAGTCAAAGAACACCCTATGCGCTCCAATAAGTGTTGGCATAGTAATGACAATGGTAGCTTTTGGTGCTCGTGGAACTACAGCCAGCCAGATGCGTTCAGTCTTACGAATGCCGGAGGATGATAATGTTGTCAAAAGTGGTGTCAAATCACTAACGGATGCTCTTAACGTAAGGTGAACAATCATTATAGTTGATATAACATCAATTCAACCATAAATTATCACAGGATGACAGAAAAATAGAACTTCGTATGGCCAATAAAATGTTCATGATGGATGGCATGAGTGTAAAGCAAGACTTCTTAGACATCACCGAGCAGAAATTCAAGTCTAAAGCTGAGAGTATCAATTTCAAAAATACTGAGGCGGCTAGTAAGACAATTAACGATTGGGCATCAGAAAAGACCAATAATCGCATCAAGGATCTCATCAAGCCCGGTAAAACATCATTGTGGTACAAGACAATCGTTAAATACTTCTTCACGCAAATGAGATTGTTTTGTTCTAGATGATCTTCAGAATGCTAAGGTTATGATGCTCAATGCAGTTTATTTCAAGGGAAAGTGGGCAAATAAATTTGATGCTGCCATGACTAGTCCCCAACCCTTCCACATTGACGACAAGACTACTAAAGATGTACCTATGATGCATAGGAACGCTGTATTTAGGCATGGTCCTATTCGTGACGTCTCAGCAAGCTTCATCGAACTACCTTATGAGGTATAGGAGTTGTAATCAATTCAATAATATTCATTATCGCAATTTTCTATTTGAAAATGATATATGTATTTGGATATTATTGATAGAGTGACGATCCGAAAGAGTTTATTATCATGTCAATTCTGATTCCACACGAAATAGACGGATTGACGACGGTGGAGAGTAAACTTGACACTGTCGACTGGAAACAAGTGCGTGCAGATAGTGAGAAGGAAAGCATTGATCTAACTATGCCAAAGTTTAAAATTGAGAGTACAATCGATCTCGAGCAGGTGCTCAAAAAGGTTAGATGCAAATTTAAACCTGTAATGAAGAACATCATATTTTATTTCCTTTAAATCATCCAGATGGGAATGGCAGAAATCTTCACTGACAATGCTGACTTTACTGGCATAACTGATAATCCACCATTGAAGATCTCCAAGGCTCTCCAGAAGACTTTTATCGAAGTCAATGAAGAGGGAACTGAAGCTGCAGCAGTGTCTGGTACATTCATCGATTATATTTTTTCATACTATTCGCAGATTCCACAGAAACATATGTATGATACTTTTTGTTATAGCGGTTACTGCTGTGGCAAACTCATCACCACCGAGCATAACAATTGACCGTCCTTTTGCATTCGTAATTATGATGGTGAACGAAGATATGACTACCATTCTCTTCCAAGGTCGCGTTACCGATCCGCAATAAACAAATAATTTTAAACGATGAGGATTTTACATGTCACTGCAATGTTCTCTATATATATGGAATATTCCATGTCTAATAATAACACAGAAATCAATTCCTATAAATATTATTGTCTCTGGCTAATGATCCTCCATTCCAAGATTTGCTAATTAAAATGACACGGGGTCAAGTGGCATCATCAAATAAATTACTTCCTTACAATGTTATGTAAAAGAAAAACCCACAAGAAGACCGCTGCTGATTATCCCACCGATTCATCACGTGTACAGCAACAAATAACTTAGTAAAATAAAAGTAGGGATAATCTTCAAGTAGTCCTTCAAGCAACTCGTCTCATCATATTGAAGAATACGACTCCGCAGAGCGACTCCGATAACTCTGTGTAGTCCACGACCCTAAAGATCATATTTATCATAGATACAGTGTGCTAAAACCCAAATAAGAAAAAAAACCCAGTAGATTAAGAAGAAGTGCGATAACACTATTGACGGGGGGGTATTAAATAGTCCGCATATGCTTTCGAACGGTCACAACTTCACCAGTCTTGTATCACGACTGACGTTAATCCACCGAGTCTGCTTTTAATCTCAGTGAAGAAACGTTTTGAGT
The DNA here is from genome assembly GCA_018902335.1 of Eumacrocentrus americanus. Lineage (NCBI taxonomy): Eukaryota > Metazoa > Arthropoda > Insecta > Hymenoptera > Braconidae > Eumacrocentrus > Eumacrocentrus americanus. The sequence continues at coordinate 9,927 of JABSMT010053318.1, forward strand.
TTTTTAACATGAGTCGTCGTAAGTAACAGTGTTTAATATCAAAAATTAATCAGAATCTCTCATTTTGTTAAGATATGGATCTATTATTTTAGCGATATCATGGCTCGCTATTGGCGTCATCTTTATGACTCACAATATTGCCAGTTCGCTGACAATGGTCGTGCCAGAAAATATAGAAGCACAACGTGCAGTGTCCACTGGTCTTAATCAATTTGGGACGGAATTTTACAAGGTAAGATACTGCAGAATCAATGAAATTATTATTTTCAGCGATACTTTTAACAATACTTTATCAATTAGAAAGCATCTGACGAGGTGGGAGACAATCTAATCTGTTCCCCAATCAGCGCTGGTGTTGTACTGGCAATGACAGCTTATGGTGCCCGTGAAAACACTGAAAAGCAAATGCGTTCAGGACTTCGTCTTCCTGAAGATCTCTCCGTTGGCAAGAGTGGCTTCCAGTCAATTATTGACGGTCTAAACGTGAGTTTAATGATCAATGTTTTGTCTAGAATTCATTATTGTCAATCTAATATTTCACATTTATTTCACAGAACGTTAAGAAGGTACAGTTGCGCATCGCCAACAAGGTTTTCACGAGTGAAGGTTTAGAGGTAAAACCTGAGTTTAAAGGAATAACCGAAAATTTCTTCCGATCTGCTGCACAAAGTGTCGACTTTAGCAAAGGTGACAAGGCGAGTCAGACGATTAACGCTTGGTGCGAAGAAAAAACTAATAATCGTATTAAAGATGTCGTTAAACCAGGTGAGTTGTCAAAGATATCTTGTATCTTTTGATTGCATTCACCAGAGATTTGAAATTAATTCAAATGCCTGTGGTTCTTACAGACGATGTTCAGGATGCCGCAATAGTCCTCGTCAATGCGGTGTACTTCAAAGGTAATTGGATCAGTAAGTTTGATACTGCAGAAACGCTTCCCAAACCATTCCATATTGATGAAAAAACCACTAAAGACGTGCCAATGATGTACAAGCATAGTCGATTCAACACTGGAGTACTTCCCGAACTTGACGCTAGATATGTGGAGCTTCCATATGAGGTATATATCTTGAAAACACTAGCCTCTGCGACGCAATTATTTATCAATTTATTCAATTTTTAGAGTGAAGACGAGAATGATTCTACCAGCATGTTCATCATACTTCCGAATGAAGTGAATGGTTTGAAAAAGACAGAGGATAACCTCGACAAAATTGACTTTAAGCAGCTTCATGATCAGCGCAATAAGGTCGATGCCTTCTTGTACTTGCCCAAGTTCAAAATTGAAAGTACCGTGAACCTTCAATCAATCCTGGAGAAGATGGGAATGGGTGTAATATTTACGAATGAAGCAAATTTCTCTGGCATCACTGACAGTCCACCGTTGCAGATTAGCAAAGTTATCCAAAAAGCTTTTATCGAGGTCAACGAAGAGGGAAGTGAGGCCGCTGCAGTCACTGGTAAATACAATGATTTATTTCAATCTTCTAATGATTTCTCTGTGCATCTTTCGTCATTTTTAAAGACATATTGTCTGATACTTCAAATTTTCCAAATCCGCTGAACATTGTCAGTGAACTTTCTTTCATGTATGGCTCTATTAGTACAAAACTCTTTAATTTCAGTCGTAATTGGAATGACAAGAACTGCGATGTACCTAAGACCTGAACCAATAACAATAAGGGTTGATAGACCTTTTGTTTATACCATCGTTCATTCAGCAACAAATACTGTTCTTTTCCAAGGCCATATTCTTCAGCCGACGTTCTAATCAAATTCACCTATATATTGAGAAAAAAAATACTTTCTCCTATGTTACTCGCAATTGCGAAAAATACTTCTCAGCTTTAATATTATCTTTACATGACGTCGAGTGTCGTTGAAGATTTGGATTTTTATGCTTACAGTCACGATTGGTGTTCTGGCAATATCAGCTGTGCCAGTTTTTCAGGAACCGCATATGATAATTAGTGTCGACCGGCCTTTTGTATACGTGATTTATCACACTAAAATAAATACAGTTCTCTTTCAAGGTCACATAAAATTACCGAAGACAGAGTAACAAAGATCATTGCGAAAATGACTCGAAATTGTAACAAGGAATTTTTGCTTTTCTTTATTATTTAATAAATCTTTATTAA
>JABSMT010053329.1:0-12065 GCA_018902335.1 Eumacrocentrus americanus
TAAAATAATTGTGCGTGTCTGAGATTACTCTTGTATAAACACAAGCAATAAAAAATAAATGAAACTTGTACATGTCATTTTTTGTATATGAATTGACTAATAATAATAAATTAAATCCTCTATTTTAGTTTGTGAAGATCCGCATACAGTCTTTATCGTAGACACACTAAAAGCTCAGATTACAGTTACAAGCTAACACCGTAAGCATTCTACATCTATCTCCCTGGTGTTACAGGTACCGGTCGAGCTGCTGTTGATGCTCGGCAATTGGGTCAGCCGGCTTGGAAACACTTTTATATTAATAAAAGCCTTCATACTTGCTCACAGACCGGCTCATATCTCCCCTTGACTGTGGGATCGTGATCGAATTAAAAGCTGCACACGTGGAGAATTAAATTGACTAGCGGTTCTCTAACGCTTCGGTGCCAACAGCTCTTCATCGACAGCCCAAGACAAGATAGTGAGCAATTTTGCAACACATTCCCTCCCTCTCGCATAATCTTTAATGTTCAAAGATTACTATGTATGAAGAGGAGAAGAATGTGCACTGCATCGCATTTTACCATCGTCACAGATGAGTACAAGGATTCACCATGACGAAATGCATGTTGATGATATGATGCAAGTGGAACGCAGAAGATTAATGAAAGACTTGAAAGTAGTCTAATCGAGTTTAATTTTCCCTCTTCGACCTCTGTAGATATTTCTTCCATTATTGCTTTAATTACTTGTGCCTTCTTCCATAGACTTCCTTTGTAATCGTATAGAGTCTTGAGTGCGACGTACTCTGCTGACTTTCACAATTGTCAGGTTTTATTTTTGCTCGTCCGCAATCTTCAGTGACAATCGCTTCTGATAGCGATTTCCTTTTCGAGCGAAGCAGACTGTGTAATTGCACTCTGCACGTGTATATCCTTCAGCCAAGCAACTATACACTAGGATGATTCCTTTGAGACCTTGGAAAGTGTCAGGAGCTGCAAGAATACAATGATATAAGAATGATGATAATAATCTGGATCTTGGTGAGATCTGTCGAAGTAAAAGTTTTAGAATAAATACTATATTGAATGCAATTGTAATGCGATCAAGGGCAACGGGAGAAAAAGAACGCGGAGGACATCGACTGGATCGTAAACAATAATTCGCCGTGACGGTGTATGGATTACGGCCATAACGGGCTTTCATAATTTACGAGGCATCGATATTACGTTTCACGTTTCACGGACGTTTAGACACGCATGTGTTTGCTAATTGATATAGCAAATTCACATCTTCATCCTCATCGTTGTCTTCTCTGTCATCTGGTCTCTGCGGTGCTATACCGTTGTTTTTGAACTCTCATTTAAAATTTTCTTCGAATTTCCAACGGGATATTACTATCTCAAATCGTTTGTCACCAATGTGTTACTTAGATTTTCATGAAGGAAAAGAATTTACGACAAAAGGTAAAATCCTTTTTGTTTTGTGTTTCTAGTCAATAGACGCCTTGCGTTTGATGTCTTCCGGGTGTTAAAGAACAGTTTATGAGAGAGGTAACGCGTAGCAGATGCCATGACAACGGATTCTGCTGCGCTGATGCATTGGAATAACTATGGACCATGCCACACACGTGTGTAAAGCAAAGAAGAAATTTTTTCTTCCTCTTCTTGAACGGTCCACGGTAGTTGCTCAACACTTGCAGCCCGTGTACTGGTCCCGTTGTAGTCATGATACTCAACCGAGTTATTACAAACACTTAAAGACCTTTTTTTCCATTCTGTGTCCTCGATGCAAGATAATTAGCATGACAAAGAATGCAGAAACTGTCGAAGCATTTTCTTTCGTCACATTCAGTGAGGAAGGAAGTATATTATTGATATACATACACCGGTAGTTTATTGTTGACAAGGTCAACAAGTTGCAGATTTCCTGCTTCCTCGTGTTATGTGAGTTCACTTGAGGTGTTCTCTTACCTCTGAGACCGCGTTATGTCCTGCGGCCTGCGGTTTTGAGCCTGAAAAAAAATAATGATCAAATTATTCTCAACGAAATTTTCTCTGGCAAGAGAAGCCTCTTTTCGTTTCAACTTTCATATTGGGCCCTTACTCTGACAGCCGTTTTTCGGGGAATGTCTTTGCATGGAACGATGTGCCTGCAGCACTCCAATTACCTTGGAAACACCGTCTGTAAATCGACGAACCAGTTTGGGTCCTTGGTGCTATAAGACATACCGGTTTCCACAGCTCTTACATGTCAGTGTGTCAGCCGATGTACTCCTCGTGTCCTTTATTCACGTGTCCTGAAGACATTTCAGACTTTACAATGCTAAATTGAAGCCACTAGGTTGAACATACGATTGACATTAGTTATTAGAATGACAAAATAGTCTTAAATATATTTTTAATTACCTCTTCAATGCAGCAAGTGACTTTATTTATTACTCGTCTAAGCATCTGACAAAATTTCTGCCGTCTGTTCCCATTTCTTGGCGTTGCTATCCTTGACCTGACACCACCAGCAGTTCAGTTTCACTCTTCAACCTCTCTGTCAATCAAAAACGATCAGATAAATACCCAGGACCCAATGACACACATTCAAATCTGTAAACAAAAAAAAGAATATAATCATTATATAGCATATTATCCAAAGCAAAATATTTTTATTCCTCTTCTCACGACTGAAGCATTGCCAAAACATCTAGTGAACCGTCTCTTCCGCATTCTTATTCATCTTCGAGTGCATGAAAAATATGAGAAGAGGAATAATATGAATGTCAAGGGATACATGGAGCGTTCCAGCGCATTCAAATGACTCGCCAATCATCCTTTTCTGGAGACCAATACATCATATGCACACAAGAGTGCGAGCAAGAGTATAAACACTCATCTTCAATTCCTAAAAAGACGAATAAGTCGCGCGAGCATCACGCATAGTTAGAATAACAGGACTCTCACGTAGGCGCGAGAGTGCGGTTCGGCGAGTCTCGAAGACGATCCGTAGGATACCGTTATCAGAGTCGAGCTCACCTGAACACCAACAGAAGCAGCTGCAGCTTGTTGGGCACAAGACTCATCGTCTCTCGTGTATACTCGTGTGTTCAGTCAGTGAGCAGAGGGTCTTCGTACAGTCTTCCCTGGACGCTTCTGCTGGTTTGCTTTGGTATAGGGGAACTACCTCTCCATGCCCGGCACTCGCTCTCATCACGATCTAGTCTGCACAGTGACTTGCTCTCGATTCAAACGCATTCGCGGGCAATCGTCGGAGGGCTCTCGGCAGTGATGGTTTATCTTGTGCGATACAGTTGATGTTTGGTGCACCACATAGCACGGATAAATTTGAATCTTCTTTGATGGGCATGGCCGGTGAGCGATTGTCACGTTCTATTCTCTTTAACGAACCGTATTTTGTTGGTTTTTAAGTGCTTTCAACTCCTATTCTCGTGCTTTTGTCGCTCCAGTTCCGATTGCGAACGTGATTCACACAGTCTGCTCCGGCTTAGTTGGACTTGAAGATAATTGCTGGCTTCTTTGTGCTTCCATGAGGTGTCCAGCTGATGCTAAAAGGTCCAAGAAACTATTTCCATTGATCGGTCATGACTTTTGGTAGTTTTTTGTAGTAAACATAGTCTGAAAAGTCAAGAATGTCAGTAAAAAAACTTGAAAAATACATTGATAGGCTCATAAAAATTGTTATTCTATGGGAATAGATGAATAATAGGTAGTTAAATGCTCCGGTTAATCGTAGTCAGACAATTAATCGACGAATTTTATGGAGTTGACCTTCAAAGTAAAGGATCCTTATTACTGACCTTCAAAATGCAGACAAAATCGATCTGTAAGTGGGACAGCGACTTTCTTTGCTGAGTATTTAATCTGCATATGTAATTCAACGACTCTTGATGCGCGCACATGCATGAGAGTCTTGCGATAAAGCTTGCAGTGGTCTTTTTTTTGGGGATCACGCAGTCGAAAACGAGTTCTTCTCTGGTTTGACCTCGTTTATATCAACTTTTTCATATTTTTTCAGTCTTCACACTGGTCAAAATTAAAATTTGATTGCAGCTCATTAATCGACATTGTAATTTGCACAGAGGCCATACAAAGAAAGTCTTTCCATAAAGATTTGAGAATCGTAGTTCGTTATGTACCTTCTTATAGCTCTGGAATATTCATATCTCTGTAAAACCGAGAAAGCTTAACTTTTTTTCCTTTTTATTATATGTATACCTACCATGATGATGATGATGTACAAAAAAAACAGATCGCCGCGTGTGTGGCGTCGAGCAACGAGAGAAATAGAGAAATTTGCGCTAATTTTCATGGTTCGCGTCTCCTTTCATCGGTCGCGATTCCACATCAGAGATAAGCGGCGCTTTTAATGAAAATGATAATGCGCTCTTACATAGTCACAAAATCATTTTATGAGCCACGAAAGTAGCCATTAACATCTTACTGTGAAGTGAAACCTCTCCGAAAAACTTTATTCTCGCCAATAATAACTCTGACATGACTATATATTTTTTTTGCAGCAACATGACAACACCAATTATGAGTTCAACGACGTCCCCAGGCGAGCTGGAAGTGTCTTCATCCATGATTGTACCATAATTCACTCCTGGAGCAGCAATCCACGACACACGCCATCAAGGATCATCTGTAATTTGATGACAAGAAGCTAGGAAAAAAGTCAGAAACAACGTATAATGAAGATGTCGGGCTACGAAGAGGGTTTTCGCTTGAACGACGCTGCCTCTCAATGCTCCATGAAGAGCAAGGCAAGGATTGACTCGCTCTTCGAGGACTCCAGGTCAATATGCAGCTCAATTTATGCAGATTGGTACGGAACTGTTTATGGACACTCAATGAACCCGGAGGACATTGGTGCAGATGAGCAGAAAAGAGCTAATGGTGCTGTCCAAGCCAGAATTGAAGCTATGTTTGCATCGGTCGAGGCAGAAGCTGGAAAGAAGGGCGAGAGTGCAGCTGCTGTATTACCGGTATATAAATAACATTACTATTGATAAAAATGCAATTAATCATTCGAATTACTCATCAATAACATGTCTTCTAGAACTCTAACGATGTTGAGTAACGAAATTGTCTCAGTGACTGACGAGTGAAACGTTTACGTGAGAGACGTTTTAATTATCCTGTGGAATTTTTATTATCTCAATAGTCAATCATCGACACGCATGAAGACTTGGCAGAGATGAGATAGCCATGATCACGAATTAATAACCCTGGAAATATTTGCCTAGACCATCAGTTAGTTACTTCCGCATGCTCTCCCTGCATGCAAAAGCCTCTTTTCCTCCTCTCTCTTTTATAGATGATGATTGCTGTTGAACAAGTCCAACAACGAGAAACTGGAGGAGACTCCCATTGTTGTTTCACAGACGCCTGCACGCTCAGTTGTGCATTTTCACTTATGGTAATGGTATTCAAATCTCTCTCCTTTCCACCTTTGAGTAAAGATGCATAATGCCTTTGTTTAATCATTCACATTTCATGTCTTTCTTCAGGTATCTGCAAACACAATTGATAATTTTATATTATGTATAGTATTACCCTTTTACATTGATCTTGATCAAATCTTTTTTCTGTCTAATTTTCATTCTTATGTTACATGCACAACTATGCCTAAAATATGTTTGAGCAAACAAAGAAAGTGTACTTTCTTCGGATCAGCTTTTCTGAGCATCACTCCTTGGATTTATTGTTCCCCATTCGCGTCACTTTCATTCGCTGCTTGCAAAGCGTAGCCATGCACACCGACGAAGAATTCATGATTCCTAAATAGGAAGAGCAAAACGCATCATCTCGTGATCGTGGCTGGGCAATCATCGTCTGATTATTTCCATATATGTACCACTTGTTCACGATTCACGGTCAGGGGAATACATCGGAACATTGCCGATCTTGACCATCGTTTGGACCAGTTTATTTCTCTTATATATTATACATCTTCATTGTATTCTCTTTTTTCGTAATTATAAATGCTTCTGATGCTTTCCAGGTGAAATATTTGGGTGCAGCTCCAGTGGGTGGTCGAATAGCGAGTGTTCGTGGGCTCCAGGAACCCCTTCGTCAGCTACTGGAGCGTGTTAACAATCCAGTATCAGCTGAATTGGAAGTTTCTCGACGAGGCTTGACCTTTAGAACGTCTGAGCTGATGGAGAAGACCAATCCCTTTCGAAGAATTGCAGTGTGGAGCGCTTTGAGACTTCGTGCGAGGCCTTTCCCATTAGAATCTTCACCTACTGAGGTGTATCATGCTTTTATACCTCTCGTAGGCGACGATCAGACGCCAAGAAGCGATGAGAAACATGCTGACTTGTATAGAACGATGCGCGGAATCGCCACAGATGTTAGTTGTTATCCGCCTATTTTTGCTGTGGTCATGAGACGTCCTGGAGCAGCTAGAGTTCTCGAGTGTCATGCATTTGCTTGCAAGACTGAGGAAGATGCTGTGGCAGCTGCAGCTACGCTCTACAGAGCCCTTTTAGCTGACCTGGACTCCAATCGTCGACGTCCGAGGCAGAGCAATGGTCTAGGATGTGTCAGTCTTGCTTCTGTGGCTTCCAGTGTCGTCGAGTACACTTCTGCCATCAGTAGAAACACTTATAATAATCATCCACCGAGACCATTGGCTCAGCATCCTGTCAGGCCTCCTCGGACGAAGAAAAACTCTGTGTCAGGCTCCACTACAGATGGAGGGTCCTCGAAATCCGTAGAAAATAAAGTAGCAAGGAGGAAGAAGACGTCTGAGATCAAACCGGAGGACGTTGCTGAGGCGAGGAAGAGAAGAATTCAATTAGAAGAGTCTAGAGTAGCTCTAAAGGAGCTCAGGGATGATACATCAGTCCTGTCTACTCAGGGAAGCAATAGGCAGCCTAGAGGAAGAAATACCAGGAATAGAGATGAAGAAATTAATAATTTCCGTAATAAAATATATTCTTCTGATGAAGTAAAGGTCATAGGAAAGACTGCTGATGAGAATACAATTCATTCGAGAAAGATGAATAATTATGAGAAAGTGCCCAGAAAAGAGAAGTTATTTGAGTTGGAGAGGAATTATTCCTTTGTCGAAAAGAATGGAAGCATTGTAGGAGAAGTGGTTAATGTAGCAGAGACTCAGTTATTCGAGAAAAACCAGAATTTGTATGACCTGGATAGTAACACCAGAAAAGGTGAAATGTCCTCTAATCGGGCCAATGCCCTTTACTCGACTAAGCAAAAGATTTCTTCATATAGTGGACCTAAAGAAGACAGTGCTGGGAGTCGTGAGAATTCTATTTATGAGAGGGGATCACGAAGCAAAAGGAACAGTCGAGAAAAATTGTATGAAGATCATTTTAGAGACGCTGATAAAATATATAGTCTTGGTCAGGAAGGCATTTTGGCTCCTCAGAAGCAGAGAAACAGTCTCGTGAAGAGTTCAAATGATAACATTTCTTTTTCTAAATGTAGCATTAGCAATAGAAATCATGCTCTAAGTGAAAAGACGATTGAAAGACCACAAAGCAGAAATTCAAGGGTTCAAGAAAACCCTTATGTCTCTGGAAGACTTGAAAGAGTGTCTAGAATGGAGGAATTCTCCAGGAGACAACAGAACCTTCCATCAGACGCCAAGGTCTCCTCGGATTCCAGTTACCAGAAAGTAAAGAAGCGAGGCAGAGCAGGAAGCGAGCCTCCACTGAGCAGGACAGAGAATGCGGCGAAAATCGTTCATGAAATAAAATTGAAGCGCTCACAAAGTGACGTGGATGTTGAACGTGGTGATTTATTAACCAGGGTAGAATTGCCAAGGAGAGGAAGCTTTCTGAAGCCAGGTAGCACGAGACTGCCGAATAGTGATCATGGTGGGACTCCACTAGGATTTACTGAGCTATTCGATGAATTTAGGAATCAGGAGGGACTGACGAGTGTCGATGACATTCTTGACGCAATTATTGGTAAGTTGAAAGTATTTTAAAAGCAAGAAAATCATCGCAGCTCAATAATAATTGTTATTTTTATTTCAAACAGATCCTGAAGGGATGTCTTTCAATGAGTTAAAACCTCTGTATAAAGAATTTCTACTGAAACTGGCATCAACGCTGACACAGGACGAGCTCTATCAGCGTTCAGCAAACATCATGCGACGAAGAAGACGTCCCCAGAGGCGAAGATCAACACGAAAGTCCTGTCTTCTTGGACGAGCTATTAAAAGATCAGTTTCAAGATTCAAGTCTGGTCCCACAGAATTTACTTCTGTCATCTTCCCAGCAAGAAAGTTCAACGAGAGCTTCGACAGCAGCTCTTCTTGTGATGCTAGAAACAGTAGGAATAGAGTGTTAGCCAGCAGATTAAGTAGAAGAAAGTCTTCATGGAGGAAACCAAAGGGCTTAACTACTTCTGAAGACAGCGATACTTGTAAGATCAGTCAAAATGTTCAATTAAGTCGCGTGTGAAGAACTATAAATATTTTTTCTAATTATCAGGCAAACGGTTGGCTCGCAGTGCTGGAGCAAATAGAAGCAGCAGTGGCTACGTGAGCTGCAGTGAATGCAGCTACGACTCTGAATCCTGTACGTGTGTCTCTGCTGATAAATGCTATTGCTCGTTACCAAGAAGATCACCAGGTCAGGGAACAGCCAATAATAATGCCGCTGTCTGCGGCTGCGACACAGACAGCTGCTCAGATAACAACAAATGCTATTGTGCAAGACGTCCTAATACCCAGCAGCCTACAATTCTTGAACAACTACGTCAGCGCGGTATCGTCCCTTCAGAAGGGACTCTCAGCAGAAATGGCAGTCCAGAGAGGGCAAAGACGTCGAGGACTGGTAGAAGTCATGCATCTTCACGAAGTCTAGAGCTCCATGAGGTATCAAATTGTCTTTTTATTTAGTAATTTCTCTTTTCCATCAGTAATTATGATTTTTTCTCGTTTTAGATGCGTCCATCTCCAGTGAGAAGTAGCTCTGACAACTTGGCACTGGATTACGATCTCTTTAGTCCAGGACGAAAAGCCCAGCGTTCATCTAAGGGTGAAAAAGTCTTAGTAGTAAGTGCTAGGGATCCCCATGGTCGTTTAGTCTACGTTAGTGGTGCTGAGAGGAACAAAAAGGCTTTTTCCAGTGGCGCCAGTAGGACTGGAGCTCATCATGAGGCATTATCAATCAAGAAGAGTGCTGAAATTGCAGCAGTTTTTGGTCCAGGATCAGTGAGAAGCTGCAGAAGGACCAGCAGTGTGTCAAGCATGAAGAGTTCTGTGAGCTTAGAGGCTGGGCTTGGCTATTTGCCTTGAATAATTATGACACAGGTTTTCTAAGAAAAAAAGTAAAAAAGAAATGTTGGCTTCGATCGAATAAATTTAAATTCTCGTATTGTCCTTACGATTGTTATTAAAACTTTCACGTGGTCAAAGTGTTGCCATGAATTGCTCAGATCTCCGGAGGCATTTCACAATCGAACGAGAGTCGAATGAAAAAGAGTGTAAACTCTATCGGATAGTTAATTCTGTTATTAGCTTTTCTTTTGCTACGGCGACCTGCTCATTTTAATCAAATGCATAGGTACGGGTCAGTGCAATAAATCGTGAATTATTTTTAATTATTCTACGAGGTCTTGTGTTAAAATAGATTTATCGTTTACTTACGTTTATCATTTTATAGTATTGTATTTGCAATTTTATTGTACAACATATACAAAGTTTTGTCGTTTGATTTAATAAAAAAAAATTCTTTTTATCTCAATTTGATTTTTCTATTCGTCTTTGAGAAACTCCTTGTCCATTTTCTGGAACTTTTCAGTGTAATGCGTGGGTACATCAACGTCTTTTAAATTATTCATGCCTATTTCTTCCTCAGTTCTGGAAAAAATATGTTATCTTTTACTACACTTATCTATTATGAAGTCGTCAAGTGAATTTTATCAGTCGACATACCTAATCAGAATATCAATAACATTCTCACAAGCCAAGAGAGCAGCTTTGTCCTTCTCCCATTTATGATACTCTCGAAGTATAACGTAGGTATTTTTCTCTCTCAAAATTTGTCGTCCCTCTTTGATCGCACACAGCTGGCACAGTGCTTCCAAAAGCATAATCCTACAATTAAATTACGATCACTGAGTTTGACGTTTGAGACTTTACCTGAAAAAACGAGTCATTCTAAAATCGTATATACCTGATGTCTGGGTCCGTCTCCCTTTGCTTCGTTTCCGGCAGATATTGAAGGTCAAGGGGAAGCTTATCGTTATCCTCATCGTCAAATTCTTCAGGCCCAGCCAGAGGAAGCAACAGATGGGGAAGTAAATCCACCTCTTCACTCAAGAGCCAAAGATGATTTTCAACATCAAAACAACAGTTCTTGAGGGTTCCTACAACGCCACCACGTCTCGTCAAGCTCTCTTTGAACTCTGTGAAAGGAAGGATCTTGTGAATGATGGGTTGATTTCTGTCTGCCAAACGTCTAAAAACAATTTACATCCTATTCTATATAAGACAGTACGAAAGTAACTGATTTACTTATAAATAATACTATATATGGAGATTTACTGACCTTCTTACGATGGTTGATTGACTCAAATTGCTGAGCACAGGCCCAAGATAATGGAGTTTAGCTCCTTTTGTGTTGTATGAATCTGCGTAGGCAAAGGCCTGGACAATCTGATCCCAATTACAATTAGCTTTCTCTGTGAGAGCAACGATTCGATCAACTAGAGAAGCTGGTCTCGTCATGTTTGAGAAAATCATGCAGCAGGGGTCTGCAAGAGAACTCTCTTTGTCCAGAATAAAACTGTAATAAAAACGTACAAATAAGTCACAGCAATTCTCTTAATATCATTTAAAAAATTAGGCTCAATTCTTTCGGTAAATTACCTGAAGCACACATAAATAAGATTGTCAGTGGGCTTCTGTGTAGAATCAATTCGGGACGTTTCAGAAATGAGTAAAAGAGCCTTTGCACCAGCTTCATCACCAGAAATGTTTATCAAAGCCAATGCAGCATCTTTAGCCACGACTATTCGAGTAAAATCAACTTGACAGAGCAAAATAAGTTGCCTCAAAATCTCAGGACAGCCCAGTAAGAGTTCCCTGCCTTCTGCAGTCCCAGTGAGACCTTAAACATCATTATTATTCATCATATACATATACAAGACCAGTAATTAAAAAAAAAAGAATTTCCTCTATTCAAAAACTCACTGAGCATATTTTGAACAGCAAATGCCTGGAGATCCAGTCTACTATCGAAATTCAAAAATTTCGTGATCTCCTGTAGGGCCTCCATGGTATCATTCAAATCCCAATATTTTCAGCTCCAAAATGTGTTATCATAACCACATTACGATCATGTGGCTCGTCCAAAAATCCTCTCTAGTGTGCGTACGCAACGTTGCCAGCGTTGCCAATTCTCGTGTGCACTCTCGGCCAATCATGGCGCCGCTTTCCCGTGATAACATCCGGAATAGTCGGCTCCTGATTGGCCAACCAGCCAGGAACGTAGCGTCGTGCGCGGGAGAACCCCGCGGACGAGTCCATTACAATCAATAGGGATGTCCCTCGCCCATTGTTTTTTTTCAACGAATATTTGAATTTAACCCATTCTCCCGCCTTTTTTTCCATTCAACATACCTTTCTATCGCCCCAAAACCATTTAAAATGCCTTTATCGATGCTTAGGGCCACGAAAAAGATAGAAAAACCACCGGGAGTAACGAGCGACGTCCATTGTTAGTGAGCTCGATGACCACATGACGATGCTTACCTCCCCGAGTCTGAATTTGGCCTCGTCCCCGTTCGCGGTCGACCCGACAGTTCACAATCGGTCACCTGCATGAACGGGTCTCACTTTTCGTTTGTAAGATGTGTCAAGATTTATCGTTAAACGAGGATTGTAAATTCGTAATCGTCAGTATATTTGAATTGTGCGGATCAGAAGCCCGAGAATTTCCAGTCGGTGTCGACGAGATTAAAGTGAGGTTCAAGAGGTTATCATCAGGTAAGTGTGTGAGGCAACAAAAAAAAAAAAGAAAAAGTAAGTGTGTTTGTTCGAAAGAAAGCACACACACTCTCTCTCTCTCTCTCTCTCTCTCTCTCTCT
>JABSMT010053340.1:0-12065 GCA_018902335.1 Eumacrocentrus americanus
AAAAAAAAAAAAAAAAAAAAAAAAAAAAAAAAAAAAATAGAATCTCATCACTTGCTCTTTCTTCCTCACCCTCTCGGGATAGCAGAGACACGACGTCTTTATAATGCGAAAAATGCCAGTCGATGAAATGCATTCCTTCAACGCGCGCATTCGTCTCTCAATTTCATCGTGTCGTCGTATACCTACACTCGACGCATTCCCACGCCACGGGAATCTCATAAGACATTCAAGGAGGCTTTTCCAGAGACACTCGTGAACAGAATAAAATAAAATAGAACCTCTCTCTCTTATTCCCAGATCACCGGAATTTACCGTTATACGCGTATAACAGTCTGACTATACGTTTCATCATGACAAACATTTTTGTCATGTGTCACCTATAACATAGATCAGTATCATCATACATCATTATCAACTAAATATTTGTTCGATGCCTCTTGTGTAGCTGCGTAATCGTACCGTTATCATAAAGGAAAAATAACAAATTGTAATCGCGAGAAGGCCATATCGATACAAGCAGCGCGTTGACTCACCGAGGGCGTCGTGCTTCGCGTGTGCGTGCCAGTGCGCGAGCGCGGAAGCGAGTTGCTCTTTTGGCCCTGATGGCCGCTTCGCTGTTGCGTCGTAGGGGGCGGTGGTGGCGGGTGCGAGAGGGGCCGACCACCCCCGCCTCCCGTACGACGTTGCTGCGTTTGTTGTTGTTGTTGTTGCTGCTGTTGCTGTGACTGCGGCGGAACGTTGTGATACTGGGACCAGGATTGGCGCGACACGTAACCAACATATCCGCCGGAAATGAACTGTGCCGATCCGTTCAGGTGAGGCGGCGCCATCACGGCGGTTTGTTGAGCCTGACCGCCGTTCCTCATGTTTTTGTCTAGTTTTATTCTAGCTTTCTTTGTAGTTTTATTTTAATAATAAAAAGCTGAGTTTCTATATGGCACACCCATGTACATTTATGCTTATTGTTGCTCTTCGTCCGCATTCTTTTCCTCCTTTCTTCACCGCACAAATTCCTCGCATTCTTGAGCATACCAATTGTCGTTGTTACATCCCCGTGTGTCCATCTACAATGATAATTAGTGCGAGAAAGGATTTATATAATGCTATGAGGAGATTTCTTCCATGTCGAGTCCATGGGACTGCCTCTTTGCTTCAGGTGAAAGTAAAACACATTTGTTAGGTCCCTGTGCGTGATTTATCGTCGTCGAAAAATCCTTTTGTCTCTCGTGAAGATCTGGTATCGCGAGAATGATAACCGATCGAAGCCGATTCCCGTCGGGGAAAGTCGGGAAGGACCAGTTGTTGCGCGCGCAACTACAACGTCGCTGTAATTATTTCCAGCGCGAGCAATTTTATGCTCTGAATAATCGCAGTCATCAGTTGTAAATTAAAAAGTCATCTGCATGTTAATAATGTTTGTTATATAGGTATATTGTAGTTGGATAATATTCTTAATGACTTTGCCTTTGATACACAATGTCGGCCACTCGCGAGTAAGGTTTTGCAGTCCTCCTCGAGAAGTATTTATGCATAGTAGCTACTAGGGAGACGCGCCGCACTTGAATTCCGCGGAACAGTTGGCGAACGCAGACACAATCCAGTGCCGCGAGTGCTCGGAAAACAACTGGCAGGCAACGGCGATCGCGCGAAGAAAGGCGCGGGAGTTGTTGCTCGCGGTTGGTGTCTCGTCGGCAACACTGGAGCACACGAGAGGTGGGGGAAGCAGCCGGAACTCGAGGAGGTGGCACTGGCTCTACTAATCGGACACCAGGTATACCAGTTGCTCTATAAGGTGACCCACGTCTACCACCATCAACAGGGAGCCAATTATTAGCTATTCATTATCTTCTTATCCACGTCTTTATTTTCTTTATCTTCTAGAATGAACGATAAAATTTTTGAGATTTTTTTCTTATCAAGTCGTGCGTGAGGCTTTTGAAAAGCTTCGATAAATTCGTTTCGATTGTTGGAGAGACGTGGACACAGGATACATGGCGTCCCACGTACAGTTCTAAACAATGAGCACGGATATTTGCGAAGGAGTCATGTATATTGCGCAAATCATTCGTCATCGATTGTCGTTGACCAATCGTTTGACACGAAAATTCTCCAGTCGATAAATAAAGACAAAGATTTAGGTATTGTTACTTCAGATTCGCATGTCTCAGAGTAGAGAGGTTTCCAGAGACTCGTAGCGCTGGAAAGCGGTAACGGTGGTGACAATATATAGGAAACAAAGCATAGGCAAATGCACGGGCATTTGAGAGGTCAAGGAGGGAGGAAGAGCGTTCGGGATTGCTTTCGCAACGACAGGAGTTAAATATCGTTGCTCAAGCGTGACTTGGGGCGGCGCGGATAGCGGAATGGCCAAGTGAAAGGCAACGAGACGACGACGACGATGACGACGACGATGACGACGAAGACGGCGACGACGAGGGCCTGCAGTTCGGTGAACCTCGGTCCGTCTCGGCTCGTCTCGCTTTTGCATATTCAGTTGCTCTCTATCCACACGCGCTATACTCGCTAGACGACACAACACCTCTAAACCGATTATATTGTGTGTATATACATACATACATATACGAACGATGCATAGATGAATATATATGAGCTGATTTGTATGGGCTTACTTTTGGCGTGACAACCACTCGTCTTATCGTAGGAAAATAAATTTTTTTTTTCTTCTCCGAGGGAAGGTGAAAGGCAAAGGCGGAAGAGGAGGGAGATTGTTATCATCGAACTCGCCGTAATTACCCACACGATAATCGAGTTGAAAGAATGTAACTCGAGTTACGTCGATCTATTGCGAGCGTCGCTCGACATTAAAAAAAAAAATAAAAATATTTAATGGGAATTTGATTTATTGGGGAAACTTACCGTTGTTGCGCTAAATGTCTGGTTTCGATTAGTTTCGTGGTTACCGTTGATTTGATTGTCATCCACGAGACTCGTGATGACATTGTTGTTGACGAAATTCGATCGATGGTCATTCTTCCGCGAATTACGACTCCCAGGAAAGTTTGATTTATTCGTGTGCTTTGCGTGCTTGTGGAGCACCATTGCGGCAAACATTTTTGTTTGCTCAATGATTTCGTTCTCTTAGTCCTTAAATATAATTAAAAAATAATTCTATACGGCATAGGAAGAGAGAAAAAAAAAGTTAATGAATATTTCTTTGTCATTGAATGTTGAAACTAAATATTTTCGGATCAATATGGTTATTTTAGCATGGTGAGAATTAGCAGAACTCGACGTAGCGAGTATCGACAGGTGGGAAAGACAATGTATAGAGAGTGGCTCAGGCTTTTCCGGCCGTCGGACAGAGTTTAAAACAATCGATCGTCTTGCTTGGGATGCTCATCCTCGCGGCGGTCCATCGTTATTATCACGCGTGATTTCAATTGAAACCGTTCGACGCTTCTCGTTCTCTCTCTTTTCTCTCGTCTAAAAATAGTCGTCGGTGCAGTTAGTTGTCGAGATCGATAGTCTACTTGCGAACTCGCGCGATTTGAACCCGAGAGTGAGTGAGAAGTGTAATGAGAAGCAGCGAGTCAACGACCCGACCACGAGGACGAGATGTCCTCAGAATTTCTCCAAAATGAAAATCAAATATTTGAATTTCTCTTAAATCAACACGGCCCCGTTTCTCCTCACGGCAAATTTACTTAAATACGTCCATCCAACTGTAGAACTTGAATATAAATTAAAAAGAAACAGAACAATTTAATTATAAGAAAGAAATTGATCGATAGGATTAATATTACAATTAGGAAAGGAGAGAAAATAAGGAGAAAAACGTTGACAATTCGATAATAAAGTGACACCTCTTCCAAGGACTACTCGATTGTTATGTATATTGTCGATGATAATTCGTGTAGAGTTCCGAGTAGAAAGGACTTGGTCAAGTCCGGCAAAGCGTCGCGTGTCGACTGAAGCCGCGTTTGCCGGCATCCCTCGAGTTGAGCGTCGTTTGTTCCGACGGAACTTCCCTCCTAGCCCCTTTTCCCGCGATTATCGGTATACATATAGGACCACAATACGAGCGTCGGCGCAGAGTCTGTCGATTCCATGCACATATGTACCTCGTCGTCGTCGTCGTCAACGTGAGAACGTGTTTGTGTCTAGACGATTGTACGCTTCGCGCCAGTGTCCTTTTTATCCCGCTGCTCGATTTCGAAATCATTTCGGTCATGTAACGAATAATACATCCAAATATATTATCATTCATTTATCTCCCCTATGTAAAAATATCTGTAGCGATCATTTCCGATTCTTGTCTCACAACTGATTTTGATCGGCTCATATTAAGGGTAACAACCCCAGTAACCGTCCACGATAGGCTCCAGTAGTTGGACACGAAATCATAATTAGTATAATAAAGCATCCGGATTTCTTCAAAATTATTTCTATTCATTTGAATTCGTCAAATTGAAGCGTATTGATTACTATTAAATTGTATTCAATAATCTCCAAATATAAATCTCTAAAAAATCATTTACCGTCCGACTACTGGGTAACATAAAATTAAATACGGCACGACCCAGTAGTCAGTCGCTTTGTCCGATTACTGGTGATGCCTATCAAATTAGATCCATATAGTCGGATATCCTCAATATTTGTAACCTAAAACATATCTACATGGATTTAACCATTGCAACACTTAATTCTATCGAATCGAATACGAATATGGGTAAACACTTTTGTAAGACTTTAATTTGTCTCCTTAAACGTGATATTCATGATTTCAAAGCGCTCGTCCCGCTCTGTACCAAGGTTAGTTTCTCAGGATGTTTGTCACCACCAATTGTTCTAGAAACAATAGCTGTCAAGTGAAAACAGTTGAATTACACCGAATGGTACCAGCTTATAGTGAAAACTTGAAGAAACATTAAAGGACATTTCCAAAAGACAATCATTTAAATCCAACTGATTATAATGAAAAAACAATTCATGTGTCCGACTACTGAGTGCTGTCCGATTACTGGGGTTGTTTCTACAAAACCTATATTTTTTTGCCTCTCGCTGGACACGTGATGGAGAGGAAGATGCGTAAGGATATGAGAAGAAGAGAGTGAGTAAGCAAGTCTGGGCATCGACCGACCGTCTGGCTCCTGGGGCAAGGACCTTGGCTGCTATGCGTCTCGACGCCAACGCTGAGACCCTTCTTCGTCTTCTTCATCTCCTTTTTCTTCTTCTCTCTACTACCCTTGATAATTTAAGCGATTTTTTTTGCTCCATCCACCCCTCGTTCGACCTCTTTCAAGATGAAGGCGAGATAACTTTGCCAACATCGACGAAAAAACATCCAAGTCTATTTATTTTGTTTTGTCCTTGAACGGCTGCGTGAAAAATTTCAATTTGTTTGTAAACTTAGCGGAGCTTACTTAGTCCTCATTCTGGAAACTCATCAACTAATATAAATACGTCGAAAGAAAAAGCGATGAATACTAAAAGTTAACGAAGCGATCTTTCTCTGGCTCCGATATTTGTGCTGGCGGTTGTTCGCTCGAGCAACTAAACGGTATATGTATCGTTGAAACCGCTTGAGAATTCGAATGGTATATAATATGGTCGTTGCTGCTACTACGCTCATCCGACTATGCTAACCACTCAGAAAAGAGATTCTCGACAAAAAAATTTTTAAATCACTAATAAAGATATTATGTACTTAAAAATATACAATTTGTAATGATATCATGACGTTTGGAGGAAAATTAAATGTGAAGGAGAACAGTAGCACCAGGAAGCCATATGACCGCTGACAATGTCGAGACATAGTGGCCAACCACATCATCTTGGTCGATATTAGATGTTATAAAAGGAGGAGAGGTACAAGGAAGGCAGCAAAGAGATACATTTCCTTCTCTATTCGTTGCATTTGATTTGATTGTGCAACTAAAAAAGAGGAGAAATAAATGCACGTTCCAGGGGCTCAGTCATCGTCGTGCAACGTGATGTAATCGTTGAGTGGGTCGGCAGGCCTCGTACACCAATCCATCCGTATAGGCTCGTAATAATAAGCTACATATACCTAGACATAATACCATCAAGATATCGTTGCGAGTACATATACACATACATAGGAAAGTTAAAACAAAAACTATGTGCTCGGCTTTCGTGTAAAAACGAGCCGTCGAAATGAGACTTTTCGTCTGAGTCTTATTTTAAGACGAAGAGATTTTTTTATGATTCCAGTTTTAATCGGGCTAACCGTTCAAGTGATAACAGAACTTGCAATCAGAATCCTGCGATAAGGTTATGTCCACCATACCACTCGCATATCTTTGTGCGGAGGACCAGGTGTAATGTGTGCATGCGCGCCGGACCGATGCCGCGGTGCGCGTTGATCTTCAGATTAATTTTTTTTCTGCTGCACTATTAAAAAAGAAAACAAAAAAAAAGAGACATGTCTTTTCGCCTAACAACCAACATACAACTGGGATTGCTCGTTGGACATTTCCTTTTTTTCCTTCCCCATTTCCAAACAAAAAGTACTGACAGTTTGCCAGCTGGACCCGTGTGTCGATGCGGGGTGAGGTTAGGATTTTCTTCTACAGTTTATTAATTAAGGACAAATAGAAGCACAGGTATATATACGAGAGAACCTCACCTCGTTGAAGGCCATCTTCTGCGCTATGCTTCCGGACGGCTCTCGGGTGGTGCTTCCAGCACCTCCTTGTCCCACTTTCGATTCTGGAAGCAGCTGCTTCGATTGGTACTCCCTCTGATGTTGTTGTTATTTTTGTTATTATTGTTTTTCTGCTTCTCTTCGATGATTGTGGTTACCTCGATGTTATTAATTCTGATCCCGCGCTCGTTGTCCTCGTCGTCGTCGTCGTTGTTGTTACGGTTGTCGCCGCCAGCGGTGGCGGCGTCAACGTTCCTGCTGCTTCCTGGTGACCTCGCGTTCTCGCGGTCGTCCTCCACCCTCACGCCGACTAGAACGGCGCATCGGGGATGTGAAGAGGACAAAATACACTCGGGGCAACTGTACAACCAGCACGAAACAACTGGCGATAGATCGACGGCGGCGGCTGCTTCTGTCGGCTCCTGGCAGCCCTCCGCGACACACATACGTCACAAGCCGGAGAGCACCTTGACCCCCCGACAGGCCAACACCACCTTGGCAATCCTCCGATGACTCGAATTGCGTTCTTCAACTTCTTGGTCCGCCAATAGCCCAATTTTTCGTTTCCGCTCGTCACAATCTCATTGCCCTCACGGAATTTCCAACTATTTCATGGGAAACTTGCATTCCTCAGGTGGGAATCCTGATGTCCACCACGACAGCTATGAACTTCGGTCGTTTGCGTTCAATCGAGCGATTAATTTGTCGGGAAATTGACACAGACTCTCGCGCGACACGTTGATCAGGACCAATTGATGATTGTGGAAAAATGAAAAGAATTGAGGTGTTTTTATCACACGGGAATCGTTGGAGTTTTTTTCACGTATTTATAACCGCCGAAGAGGTAACCGCAAACAGAGCAGCGCCATCTTGATTTATATCTGGTAGAACACACAGCCACACGTACGCGGGATTCGTAAATGCGCGCGCATCTCGTCTCAGCTGTCCTCTGATTACTCGGTCGGTAAGTGAACGTAGTGTTTGAATTACTTTTATATTGAAATTGAACATTAAAAGTTTCTCGTACATTTTTGATTGTATTTTGTAAGAAATAATCGGTCTGTTTATTAATCGTGAAAATATATTTAAAAATGGTATAAACGCCTTTTTGTTTATTTACAGATCTTTTCACAGATAAATTACTATTAATGAAAGAATGTTTTTTTTTTATCCTATAATATGCTTGTTAGAGCGTCTTGTGTGGAGACTTCAAATTAAAGTTTCTTATGGCCTGGTATATGCGGAAATATTTAAGTTCGCTGATATAACAGTACTTTTAAAAAATTTAATAACGTGGATGTATGTTTTGGATGCAACAATAATGAATGGTTTTCCTTGAGAGTATGTGACTTTGACGTGAATAATTGGCGTTTTTTCAAGTTCTATTTTTTTTTCTCGAAATGAGCGTTACAAAATCGAGATACTGCTATTATTGACCCGAAAGATGATAACCAAACCTGAAAGTAAATATTTACTTCAAACATAAATAAATTCTATAAGACATCTTTAATTTGATGGGATTATGTAAATTATCTGAGGATAAACTAAAGACTAATACATTTGCGTAACGAAAAGTAGTCTCAACAGCTCCACCAAGAGACTTGATCGTGTCTTTGTACACCATCCAAGGTTTTTGTTGAACAGAAAGAGCCATACATTAATCTGTAATATTATAAATTTGAATTAATCAATGAAAATTTGTCTATTAAAAAATTCAAAGTTAGTCTTAAAATGCTTACTTTTAACACTAAGCATGACATCATGAGGAAATATGAAGCGTTTTGATAAATAACACTTTAAGTCATTTAATTTAAAACGGACAATTCATTTGTTCAACAGCGTTATCCTCATTTGCAACAAGCAATCGCCTACCATCTGGTTTGAATACAATGTCAAAATAATATATTTTTCTAGAATTCAACCGCCAGTTCTCAACTTCTACGTGTGCCTGTCATGAATATATCGTAAAAGTTATTTACCTTCCCTTTCAATTGTGAATGATACTTATTGAAAAAAGGTTAAAAAAATTTACTAACTTACTGCAAATTCATCTACATACATTCCATTTGGTACTTCGGCAGGAAAAGACGTGTCAATTCAAACATTGTGAGGATATTCACGAACACAGAATAACACTGATTCTGGTTTATGCTGAAAAACAAAATGAATTACTAATTCAAAAAAATCTAAGCTCTAATTACAGATAAGATGGGATTGAGTTATCAGATTACTTACTAAATCATGTCAACTTGAAATTGAGTTCCTCCCAACGTCTTCCTCTGTTCAATATCCCAGGTATTTGGTGGCAGATCTTGAAACAGCAATCAAACGATTATCAGTGTACCAGAACTCGATCTGACGGACGAAATCAACGTGCTTGAATCGTAGAAATGGATTGCTTAGATCGTTAATCTTATAAAAAACATACTTGACGGCTACTTGTGTCACATGCTATAATGTCATCTGGAAATAAAGTCAATATCAATGCAATGTGAAGATGATCAATACACTGAGAGAAAAATTAGTGTGTAAAGCCTTTAGTTTTTTACTTCTTTACCTCAAACAGCGATACATGTGCTCCACGTACCTATCATTAGTTCGCGAGGGACATAACTGGCTATTAGTCGAAGGGTCGACCTCCATGCACATTTGCCACTTTTTCCGCAACCGATAAACGCTTTCCCAATTATTTTTACTTATTGTCTTATCCTCAAGGACAGGAGAATTCACCAGATACGTCAATGTTGGAAATGTTTTTCCAAGATCCTACGAAGGCTCTCGTCTGAAGTTTTTCTTTCTGCAGAACACTCTCCATTTATGAGTTCTCAAGAGGACCTTACTTATTATTTCCTACCAGGTTTTGCAGATTCGTTGCAACTTGAACAGATCTGTTGGATCCTCGATCATTCCAAAAATTATATTCCATACGATTGGAAACATTTTGCTGCACTACTGGATACTAAAACATAACCATAACGATTTGGCTACAGTCACATTGATGTATTACAACTGAATTCTTTTGGGTTATAAAATAAAGATATAAGAATGGAAAATTATTATTAATTATTCTACGCAATATTACACTAACCTTCTTATTGCCATTAATTGCTAACTTTGTCGCAACAATTTTCGAAGTTTTCTTTGAAATAATAAATACGATTGTGGAGAGCATGAACGCTTTGTTGAGGTTAACTTTAGAAAAACACGACCAATTTTGATTATTCGCGCCAAATTTAAGTTTATCGATCGTAGAAAACACAGTTACCGACGGCCCAGCGAGCGCGAATTCGCGCGACATTACTTTGGTAAATTGAAATTACAAATTACCCTTGATTATATTACGTCGGAAGGAATTTCTGTTAATCGATTAATCGTCAAACTATTTCAATTATTATAAATGAATTCTATTGTTATCCTTTCATGTTTATTAGTCCTATTATTGTCATTTTCTTGAAATATTCAAGTCTACTAATATTCCAAAAAGAATTAGAATTTGAAAAGGTGAATGTGCTTCTCAAAGTCAGCAATCATGTAACTACGGTTTTCCTTGAGTGTATGATGTAAGTCTTTACAAAGATAATTTATTTTGTGTCAAGCTCGATTGTTTTCGAGTTAAGAATCTTACAATTAAGATTGAATGAATCTTCGATTTTATTTATCCGACAGATGTATCTAAACTGAGTCTGAAAATAAATATTTAGCTCCGATAAACTTAAACTGAATTATCTGTGATTTAATAAGATTATTCACAATACCTGATGATAAACCAGAGATAAATACATTTGCATGAAAATAGATAGACAAAACAGTTCCACTGCGATTTTTCATCGGATCTTTGTATATCACCCGGCTGCTACGTTGAAACAAAAATATTGTCGATTTATCTGCATACATTAAATTTATGTCAGACAATGGAAATTTCGGAATATAAAAAGTCCAAATTTTTTTGTTAGTTTTAATATTATGTTTACCCTAAAGACAAAGTATGTCATCATGATAGATAGGAAAATATCAGAAACCCTGACGAGATGATGCTGCACCGTTGTGTATTAGTATAGTATCGCCGTCTTGTGCATTACATCCCAGAATTTCAGGATCATACTATGGGCTCTTGAAATAACGATCATCCGACGATCAGTGTACCAGAAATCCAAAGTAATGACGTCAATGTTACAAAATTGTATTTGACTATTACTCAACCCATACGCCACAAAGTCATCTGAAATAAAGGCAATGATAATTCGCAATATGAAGAATTGGATATCTTCTGAAATATAAATACATTGAGAAACCAAAGTGAATCAAGCCAGACTATTTAATACTTTATTTGAATAATCATTAAAAAAATAATTAAATGCTACTTATTCGAGCCAAGAGAATAAACGATAGAGATGGACAAATACGTTAATTTCGATAATTTCTTTTTTTTTTATAATCAGTGAAAGTAAGAATATGTTGTTAATGTCTGATCTGAAGCTGTAGTGTACGTGACGCATGTTTGGATGTCATTCATCCGCACGGAAACCAATTGGCTATCAATCAAGTGGTTGACCTCTAGACATATTCGCTACCTCTTTCATGAACAGTAAACGCTTTTCCAAATATTAGTACGTAATGTGTCATCTTCGAGAATAGGGGAATTCGTGGTATATGCCAGAGCTGAAAATGTTTTTACCAAGACTTTGTGAAGGCCTCGTCTGAGATTTTTTCTCTGCACAACTCCATTTTCGAGTTCTTGAGAGTAGATTTTTTATCATTGCCTCCCAGTTTTTACAAACTCGTTGAAACTTCAACAGTTCTACTGGATCCTTGGTCATTCTAAAGATCAT
This sequence comes from Eumacrocentrus americanus, assembly GCA_018902335.1. Classification (NCBI taxonomy): domain Eukaryota; kingdom Metazoa; phylum Arthropoda; class Insecta; order Hymenoptera; family Braconidae; genus Eumacrocentrus; species Eumacrocentrus americanus. The sequence continues at coordinate 11,458 of JABSMT010053340.1, forward strand.
GTTGTCCCATATCTCGATTGGTCGATTAGAATCATTTTGCTGGATACGTAGATAGGTATCTGATCCTAAAATATAATCAACAACTTTGTGTCTCAATCATTAATATGCATACCTTATGAATACCAAGAAGGGCAATATATTATAAAATATCCAACTAACCTTCGTATTGTCAATTTTTGTTACCGTTTATGCAATGATTTGTGAAACATTCTTCGACATTACAACTGTGATTGACAAAAGTATGTGTACAATGCTTTCAGGAATTTGAGGGGATACCAACGGCACTTTGGGCGCAAATTCAACAGCTTGATGGCGTGCGCACGTTTTCGTGACTCCCGGTTTGATGCGCCCTAACCTTTTAAATTCTCATCATCTCATCTTTCCCATCATACACAAGACACAACTGTGTGCACACAAAAGTGTGCAAAATAAACAAAAATTTCTTAATTATCTAATAATTATTGATATCGGTGCTCGAGATAAAAAAATATTCTTAATACGATAAATTGGAAATTTTTTTATTGAATATACAGGGTGAATACGGTGAATCCGGCACCCAAGTCTAGTAACTATTTGGGAATTTTTGACTGATAGTGTACTTGGCATCG
>JABSMT010053351.1:0-12059 GCA_018902335.1 Eumacrocentrus americanus
ACGCAATGTCATCTTGCAACCCAGCAAGGTATAGGCATTCCCCCTCCCGTGACTCCGATCCCGATAACAAAATCCTTGATTCTTTTCCCACAGGGGGGATTCCGTGACTCTCCGAACGACCTTTTGAGCTCCCGCGAAGTATCACCCATCAATCCTCAACCAATCCCACCTTCATTTACATCCCCAACGACTAATAAAAGCAAATAACCCAGAAGAAGAAAAAGAAATCAAGAAGAGCAGAAAAGACATTATTTAAATGGACCTTTTTGATGATTTGCCTTGAGGACACACATCTACACACAATCTCCAAGAATAGAAGCTGATTGGAAACACATACATATAGTATGGTGATAGAGACAAAACCTTTGGGGGAGCACACAATTGGCCACTGGCCCGGCCAATTACCGGACTGCTCTAGCGGAAATTGCAACGGGCCTGTTGAGACAGCGGTCTTGGGATTACTGGCAACCGCGAGTGCTTCCCTCTTGCGGTGGGCCGTTGAAAATTTTCCAGCTGACCGCACGTCAAGCAAGCACCACAAGACTTCGTTAAGGATTTATTTCACAGAGGAATTGTTTAATTAAAATTATACTTAATTAAATTAGTCTTTCTCGGGTGGAAATTGAATTGAGGTTGAGTTCTAACGGTTTTCAAGATATTTACGATGAAAGGTACTAGTACCTTTCATCGTACTAGGTAGTAATATCTTGAAAACCGTTACGATGTAGTGAAAAAAAAGGAAGAAACGTTTTTGTTTGTGCCACTGGAGGGTTCAGTGAACGTCAAGGAAGAAGACTAACCGAGGCTTTGGCCAACGAACGAATTCTTTGTTTCCTTACTCTAATGTCTCGTCTGTCAACCTTGAACGCGTCGGGATGTGTATTCACATCGGCCGAGACAAAGAAATGGCTGGAGGAAAATAAAAACCCAGAACTACATTCATATGGCAGAATGGACATATACAAAGCGAGGAAAATACGTTGGTAAGGCAAACCAGACAAAGTCAGACCAGCTATACATACATATGTATATATATACTGAAGATGAAGAGAAAGGGAGGAGGGAGTATCTCCGTAGTTTTGGTAGTAGCGCGCACGGAATATTGATCTTGCCAGAGCGAGGGAGAGAGAGAAAGAGAGAGAGAGAGTGTATCCAGGACTGGCACACACGTTCTATTTGCCCGCGAATTTCAAACACATAGAAAATAATTTTTAAATGCAGGAGATGCTTTTAAAGATGGAAAATTTCATTTTTAAAGAATTGAAATTCATAAGGATATAAATAAATTTTCCATCTTTTCTACTGAGACTTCAAAGGTGTCTTCAATCTACATTAGACATTAAATATTGTATTCATTTTGCGCCAAGCTCCCTAATGGACGTATCTCATTTGATGATGATATATGTAATGTGCGCCAAAAGCAATTGCATATGTATGAGGTCGTGCACGGCAGGAGAAGATCTGCGTGACCTCAACTGCACTATGTTTGAAATTTTTCTTGCAAGGTTCTTCGTCGAGAGTTAGAAACTCACTTTTTACACCTATATACAGAGTCTTCAGGAGTTTGTTACTTTGATCGTGTCTTATCAAGCGTTCAATGACGTTCGTGATTGAATTAACGATTTTACTTTTTTTTTCCTCAATTTACTTTCCAACTGTAAGTGTGATTATCAAACATTACTTTTATTTTTAATTAACTGTATATAATAAAATTATTTCATTACATCATTATGACTGTTTTTATTTTACTAACCTGTATAAGCTAGCATGAGCGGCTTAGGACGTGAAACGTTGAGATTTGGCAAAGTTCAGAAATGATCTTAAGAAGTCTTTCTGGTACGTCAGAAATATTTCTTGACTTTTCTGGCTCTATGTAAATCCAAAGAATAAGTAAACAGCACGTGCTCTGTTTACCGAACAAAAAGTAGTAGACACGCGTAGCTTCAATGACATTTAGTTTGTTTCCGTTGCACCTGAGGCATAAGAACCGTTGTTACAGCCCAACGTTTTCTCTTCTCTGAGGACGCAGCATCTGAGACAATTTGTTCCTTTGTCTCGTTATTGGATGCCGCCGCCGTTTCTTTCCAATGCTTCTGGGCCAAAGGAAAAGAATAAGGATGAATATGTATGAACGTAGGATAAATTCAATGCGTGTATATACATACCGAGTGCAGGGAATTGAATTTCCTCTGGAGAGACTTACACACTGTGGGTCAACTTTAAATGTGCAGGCTCCCTGTTCAGACCATGTACATCTGATACAACAACATCAAAGACAAGATCTGGAAAATTCCTTGGAAAGAATACCGGGAATGTTGGTGTAAAAAACATCATCACATCACAAAGAAGCTTGATGTTCAAATAAGGATGAAAGGAAATATTTCCAACACTGCTTATACTGCTACTAAACGATGTCATTGTGAGAAATGGCGGCGAAAAATCCCGTACAACATTTTCCCAGCAAGAGTTATCGGGTTCTTAAATGTACCACCGCCATCTCCTTCTTTTTTGTGCTCATTCCTAAGATAAATGAGGACTCAAGACGAAGGCCTTGGGGTTAAGGCTGTAAAATGAGAGTCGCCAAGTAAATAACGAGGGCGACCGTGTCGTCGGAAAAGTGTACATTGCGATGTCACGAGTAATTTAAAGGCAAATAGGTGTTTACCCATAGCAAAAGTTAATTTTCAAAAGCAACATTTCCTCAGTAAATTTCAATATTAAGATCCCAAATTTGGAGAGTCTGTTTGAAACTTCATGCCTGAGGGCATAACGTTCCGGTTTTTTTAGAAATAGAGAAAAAAAATTCAATGTTGGTAAGAAATCCGTGACATTGTTTTTTCAATTTTGGAAAAAGAATGAAACATTCTCTTTTTTTTCAACGTTTAAATAGACACTCTGGTTCTGATTGCTTCCGACACTTTAGACCCGAAAGTTTAGATCCTCTTAATGACCATTAGAGTCGTATTACCTCGTGTTGTATTGGCCTTCGAGCTTTCGAAGAGGGTGTAGAATAATATCGAAAAAGTCAACTTGTCACATGGAGACTCATTTAAAAGTCAAACGAATGACACTGGACGTTTTCGGACATCAATCAATTAGCAGTGGAGCGTGCGTCCCAAGCGTATCGATGCCATCCGTCATTCACGTGTGAACACGAATGCCTCGTCGTATTTCTAGTGGCTCCCAAAGCTCTATTCAAGAGAGCAATGGGATTGCACGGTTTTTTTTTATTACCGTAATAAACTCTTCTCTCTCTTTTTTTTTAATTTTATTATTTTACTCCTCTGCAATTGTATGTGCTTTTCTTTTTAACTCCTCTCTGTGTCTGCATTTTTATTTTCCTCCTCAACCGCCTCTCTCATTACCGAGCCAGGAGGCTATATAACAAGAGAAAAGTAAAATACAGCGAGCTGGCGAGGAAATATGATACCATTTCGTCTTGTTGCGCAGAAGGAAAATTTAGAGATTTATATTTTTAAATTTTCAATGAACTGTGAACAAAAAATAAGTCGTGAACAAAAGCGAAGAAGAGGAAGCACATGAAGAACTTTGAGACTTACCTTCGTGGTTTGTATTGCAAAATTGAAAATTAAAATTTATGATTACACTAAGCTCCTTACTGTGAGTGGAACATTTCAAGTGCCGAAAGAAACTTTTTTTTTTTAAATAAAAAGTTTTTCAAACTTCAACGTATAATTATGCGCTTCGTCAATTCAGCAGTTCACTTCTTGAGCTTATTCCATCGCGATTTCTCTATCCTTTTTCTCACGTTCACATTTCCTTCAGTTTTATGAGAAACTTATACACACGCATACACACTGAGCCCAATGTCGTAAAACGCTGCCGGCGGAAAAAAGTCTCATCGCTCTAACGGTTGTAAACGAAGCCACGACCGTAGCGAAGCACCCCGGGGGCTTCGATAGATCGATAGAGAACCCCCGAATGGACAGTCAGTAAACACTAACCCAAGCTTTTATAGCTCGCTACACTTGATCCGTAGTGTTTCAAACACAAAATCGATTTACTTCTACCTCTGCTTCTGCCTCTATCAACAGAAACCGGATTTAAAGAAAATTAAGCTCTTCACGCCTTTCTGCAAACAAATCCAAATCAAAGGGATTCAAAAGAACTCCGATAGAGACATCATTCGCCATCTTGTATGGTAATGTAGAGAGTTAGTTTATCAACCTTGCAATAAATGATTGCATTTTAAATCAGTTTCGAAAAATGTGTACCCTTATATTGATTTACTTTGAACAACTTGGACACATGGAGGAAGTTTGGTATCGGTTGGGTGTGACGCAAGCGAAAAGCCGATTCCTATCGAGCGCGATAGGAGATTACGGAGGAAGCAATCAGGGCTCTCTATTTCACAGAGACTTCATCGGAAACATCGCGCAATAAATAAACGGTAGAGCTCAAGCGAGAAGGGCAGGTCTGATGGTGGAGTAGGGATGAAATAAATGTCTCTCTTCCTTCAAAACTGCATTGTATAAATCTATAGATTTATATATATCCAAGCGGTAAATTCATCATCTACTTCTTCAAATCCTCTTTGACTGCTCTTTGTTTATGACACCGAGTGCACCAGAGAACCAGGAGCTTTTAGACTCCTCTGGGAACTTGTAACTCCCATCGTGTGTCATTACTCATTCTCGTTTTCTAGGTTACCCAGATGCCCAGAAGTGTTGCAGTCACTCGCGCACACTTTGCGACACATTTCAGACCGCTATCTACTGTCCGTTACCATGGAAACTGATTTCAGACTGCTGTAAATTCAATGTTCTCCACTAAATTTCGAATTTCTTTCAACTGTTTGCAGATCGCTGAGTGACCAGAAATCTCTAGACTTGTGGAAGCAACGGAAACAGTGCGCGAAAGACCCGAAGTGAGTGACTGAAATGTGGGTTAAGTAGCAAAAGAAAGACTGGACTTGAAAAGTGTATCAATCAATCAAAGATGGAGGTGTTGAAATTGATATCGAACCTCAAGAGAAAAGTACTGCGAGTGAACACGAAGCCCAGGCTGTCGCTGGATCCAATTTGATCATTGTGTTTGAAAAGAATGATGAGCTGTCTCAAAGGATGTCTAGAGACAGCCAGCAGTAGCAGCACGCCACCTCAAGGATTTAAAGAGTGACGAGGCCATTTACAAGAATGGAGTCGACGAGATTGAGTGGACCTGGCACGACTAGTCCTGGACCTGAGAATGGCGCAACTGTGCCGAGTTACACGGCGACTGGTTTGACGGGGGACGGTAACGTTGATTATATCATCAGTGACTACATGGAGAGGCTTGGCGAGCGTTTGAACATCCTCGAGACTGAGCTCAAGTATGCTTGGAGTGCTCTGGACCTGCTCAGTCAGGAGTACATCAAGATGTGGGAGCGACTGGAGAAGTTGGAAGGTCTGTTATATGAACAGCAGACAGTCATCAGTCAGCTGATTGAATTCTATACAAGTGGAGCGGGTCCTGAGAGTGGCAATGCTGTTGAGGGACCGCTGATAAACAGTGAGAGAAGCTCTGTAGGCGAGCTGGACGCCATTGCGAAGAGTTTGGGGCCTGCGATGGGCATTGAGGATACCAGTGTCCTGAGAGAGAAGCTGGCGCAGCAGGAACTGGCACGAATGCATGGAAGGAATTTAGAAACCCTAGAGACTCTCGAGGAAGAGGAGGGTAACACACCTGATGAGGCTTTCTATCGAAGCCTGAACAATGCCTATCGCGAGGATTTGATATGTGGCGAGACGTCGAGGCCTACTTCACAGCTAGGAATGATTTGGGAGGAGGCTGAAGATGTTGAGGACTCCAATGGGAAGAAGGACCCAGACACTGGTGGGATATTCACTGAAAATTCTGTCTCCAAGGACAAGGATGGTAATAAAAAGCTCTTGGGACAGAAGGCAGAGTCGCCCAAAGAGGCGTTGGAGATGTCGAAGCATGAGGAACCAGATACAGATGCTGATGAGGAAGGGGAGATCTTCAGTGCAGCGGATTACAAGAGTTACCGTGGTAATACGCCCTGTGTGAGCGAGCAGGACCTTGCACAGCTATCCAAGCTCAGCTCGTTGGATCAAATTGCCCTGGAGAAGCTTCACGAGCTGGACAAATTAACTTGCAAGCTGCAGAAAGACTCTCAGGACCTCATTGAACTGAACACGAGACTGATGGAATCACCTAAAAGGCAGTACAACTCGGAGGCAGAGGCTAAGCTGGCTGAGGAAGCTAATAGTGTAGACGAACAATTGAGAAAAATCTACGCAGAGACTGACGTTGACAATTGGACATACTCCAAGAGTCCTGGATCCACAGGCAGGTCAATTTCCAGAGTCAGCACTGACTCTGGCCTAGCTACGGACGGTGACTTCACCGCCCGGTCCATATCTCCAAGACTGAGCTCCACCCCAAAGAGTCATCTAGACTCGATCACGTCGACCTACACCCCGCCCAGACTGGGCTACACGACATCCTTGCTGGAGAAGAGTCCAGAACCAGTGATTCCACTTCCTATAGACCCCGGAAATTATGCTAAAGGCTACGCGGAGAACAAAGAACTCACGGATTTGATGGCCGAGAGCTTTGCCGCAACGACATGTGCCTCGCCGACCATTTTTAGCGGTACTGTCGATAAACTACCGTCACCTACGCTGTCCGCAGGTAGTGTCCATAGTCTACACAGCGTCCAGAGTTTGAGGACTCGTCAAGATGGCTACTTTGGTAGTGCAGCGAGACTGAACTTTGAATTCCCTGAGAGTAGGACGCCGCCAAGTCCCTCGCCGAGTTCACCACCGCCACCAGCCCCCAGGGACTCTAGTGATGCCTTCCTAATGCCGAGCGGTGCAGACCAGCGTGAAAGTGAGGTCAAACGTTCCCAAAGTCCAAGCTTCCTGAGGAGCACAGAGAAACTAACGGCCCTGGAGCAAGATAGACTGAGTCCGCGAACTCCACACTCGCCTAAATCCCCCAGGATTTCGCCTAAGCATGTGGCCAAGCCTTCCAACGCAATTGTTGCTGCAAAATCTGACTCGGGCCTGTCCTCCATGAGCGGCTGGAGCAGTTTGGACAAGTCCCCAGGATCGCCCAAGAGTTCAATTGCCAAGATGCTTACTTCCTACTCCATGGACCACACCAGGTCATCCTCCTTGATCACCGGAAGCCAGTCTTTGAGACCTATTAGTCCGATTCCTCCACTTCCGGAAGCACCGACCACTACCACGGCTCCAGCAATGACTCAGGAACCTTTGTACGATACCCCCGAGGGTCGAGATGCCTTTGGGAACCTCACAGCATCAGTTTCCAATCATCCGTACGCCACAACGGCAAATCACATCTCTGCGTATTCATCAGCGAAATCTCCAACTTCCAAGGAGGACTACTCCTTCGTTCCTCCACCTGCACCCAGTCCAGCGACCTGTCAAAGCCCTAAAAAGCGAGGTCGGATGCAGAGTCTTCAGCACACATATGACAGCGTGCCTCCTGGTTGGCAGGACTGGGTCAATCGTCCCGATCAGCCCGCAATTTACTCCGTTGCTGGCAGCAACAGGCAGCACGTTATCACTGGAGTGTACACAAGCAGTTCTGGTTCCAGCGCTGGTCGTGCCTACGGACCCAGAACCACCAGTTCAGATCAATTTTATGGAGAGAATGCTGACCATTATGCCAACTATCAGGAGGCCTATAACGCTATGCAGTATGCAGAGGCATCACTCCAGGGTTACGCACACGGTCGGAAGCCAACGAGAGCCATGTCGTACGGTGAGGGAATGACCAATCATGAGGGTTACAAAACGGCCATGTACCGGACAATGTTTCCAACTGGAAACATTACGGATGCTCTGTCCTATTACCCAACTTCTGCTAATCTTCCGCGTACGGAACAGCACGGTGACAGTTCCTGGCTCAATACCATCGAGTCTCACATTCCCCACGATTCTACGTCCTCAAGTATCAGGTCATTAACGTCCGATGGTAGTTACGCTCAAAGTTCATACACGGATAGGAGGTATCCACAACCACCTGCCTATCAAGGGCATCAGTACCATCACGCCTATACTCCTCAGAACTATCCCCAGACCTATCAGCAGCAGTACCAGCCGTATAGCCAGCGTCTGACAAGTTCTGAGAGCACTCAGCTTGCTGATGGTTATCAGCGGCAGTGGCAGCGGGAGCATCAGTACGTCCAGGAGCAGGAAGTCAGCAGGCCCACCAGCGCTCAATCTCAAAACCAACAGGGAAATTACTATGACGCGTCTAATGTCATAGTGTCCCAGTCTGGGTACATCAGCATCGCGGCAGACATCAAGGACCACGAGGAAGTGAAGATGCCGAAGAAGGTCCGCAGAGGTGCATCCCTAAAGAGTGCAATGAGTTCGATGAGTCATTGGCTGCCTGATCTGCATCTCACCAAGAGACATCGAAGTCAGTCATTGCCTGGTGGGGTCAGAAGAGAAGATTTGGACGTTTCTGACTCAGCAAGTCAGCAGGGCCCCAGTCCAGTGGAGATGACAGTGTCAGGGCGAGCCCGAGGCAGGCCTCAGGCTACCAGAAAGAAGAAAAAGAACACCCTGGTCTCGACTGTCTCTGGGATTCTGCAGAAGGCCAAACGACGCAGCCATCACTCGCAATCTTTGTCTGACCCGGAACAGTCCGAGACTGAATGGAGCAGCGGAAGACAGAGTGGCTTGTCTGAGGACGAGGACAGCGTCATGTCAGACATAAATCAGGACCTTCCAATTTTCGCGAAGGTCAGGGCAAGCCAGAAGAGGAAAGGACCGCCACCAGGACCACCAGGACCTCCGCAGCAGCTACAATCACCGCAGCAGGCTCAAACTCCAACTTTCCAGCAGCAGCAACAGCAACAACAGAAAGAGTATCTCCAACAGCAAGTAGCATTACAACAGCAAATCCAGCAGCACCAGGAGCAACTGCAGCAACAGGTAGCTCAGGACAACTGGAAGGATAAAGACATGCGTGGCAAGCACGAAAACAGTGAGCATGAGCTTTCAGACAACCTGGCAGGTCTTGACGATGCCCATGACGGCTCCGGTAAAAGCACTGGATCAGGGTCAGGAGGGTCTACATCAATGTTTCCGACGGTTGGAGACATAAAACGATCAACGGGAAGCTCAGACGAGGCTCCTAATGAAAAAGCGCCCAAGCTGCCGTCAGTTGCTCTAATGGGTGGTGCCAGCATGGAGTTCGCAGTGTCCCGAGCCCTGGGTAAGTATCGTCAGCGTCAGTCTTCCACAGTTTCCGACGATCAGCCCATGACGGAGGACATGAGCGACAGAAAGTCCGAAGACGATCTTCAGCAGCTGCCGCAGCAGGACTCCAGGGAAGAGGTGACGGATGAAGAGAAGGGAGGAGAATCGTTGGAAAAAAACGAGACGACATCGAGTGCAAAGCCTCCGGAGCTGGTGACCAGCCTGTCCGAAGAGGCGCCCGTCTCGGAGGGGAGTCCGTCAGCTTCCAGCACTCGGGGCTTTGGATACATAACCAACAGATTCCTGCCTAGGCATCAGCAGTCACTAGAGATTCCCTGGGCTGGCTCTAGAAGTGGTGAAGGTGACGAAGACAACCGAAGCACCCACTCCTATCGGAGTACATCAAGAGTGTCTTCCAGACGACAGAGCACAGAGGATTCAATAGACTCCGAGGACGAGTGGTACTGCTACGAGTTGCGGAAGCTCGAGGAGCTCGAACGACAGTCGCAAATGGAGATTGAAATGGGTGAAGTTCTAGTGGAGGAACCAGAGGAGACGGAGCCTTACCAACCGGGCGAGGAAGTTAAGGAACGAATGTCGTTTGTCCTGAGGGAATTAAAACTGAAAACGATACCCAGAGGTAATGATGACAAGAAAGACACCAAGCGAACTCCAAACGGAGCCATTCCAATGTCCAAGGAACGACGTATAGAGGACGATGGCAAGCCCATTCCGAAAAATAAGACTGCGGAGAGTGTTGAGACAGTGTTCGCGCGAGTCACGGATTACCATACCTGGGCCCACGAGGAAGAAGCAAGACGAGAGGAGAGAACAGCTCTCCTGCCGATGGAGGAGGGCTCCTCAGGGGAGACATCGGGCCCAGACAGTCCGGTCCACTCGATGGACGAGCTGGAGGAGGAATTGGATCTTCGCAAGGACCTTGAGGAGCAGTCTCGAAGAAGCTCTAGCGGCTCGACGATGCGTCGCAGCGAAGGTGAAAAGCTTCTCCAGGGCTCAGATTCATTGTCACGCGAAGGTAGCGTCAGTGTTCCACCCAGTGAGGTGTCTGTCAGCATTCCTGGGGCATGGGACTCTGAAAGCACGGTCCAGGAAGGCGAACGTGATGACGCTGGTAGCGCTGAAACGGAGACTGCAACTCTCAGCTTGCCGAAGATCAAGATTGACTCGTCGTCCTGCGGCAGTTCAGACACGACCCTTATCGAGGGTCAGATCAGTCCGGGTCCTCCTGGCTCCAAGTGGAAACTGCTCAAGGCTCTGAAGGAACGCAAGGCCGAGGAGAAGCTCAAAGAGGTGGAGGAGGCTACTGCCAAGGAGAATGCCATTCCACAACCACCCGCGGCAGTGAGTATCATGATCAAGTGAGGACACGAGGGTCTCTGTAAGGTGTATTCGAGATTCGGCTCTTGGTCCTGGAATAATTCCGAGGCTTAAGCGTGGCAATGCTGGAGCAATCTCGAAGACACTTTTCAGTGCAAATTGTCGAACGTTAATTGAACTCTCTATAAGGTATATGCTAAAAGGGACGGTAAGAGTGAGGATGTTGCTTCCAACATTAAAGGCTAAACTTAATCTTAGTCGATTTAGATATAAAGTCTCCTATAGCTTAATGTCCTGCTACTAAATAGTGTACGGACGAAAAGCATCTAAACATACAGAGTCAATAGTCTGACAAAAGAGTTTGCTGTCGACAGACGAAAATTTAAAGTCAATTTCCAATTGCATATGTGTAAATCATCGTATTAAACATAGTAGACGATGCCAATAGGATTTAAGAAGCGAAAAAAAGGGGAATTTGGTAGAGGTAATTTAAGCTTATCGATGCGTTACAAGTCATCAAAGTAGAACTTCGATTCTGGAGATTTCGATTTTAATCAATATCTCAAAAACTATACGAGATAAGATAATATAATATATACATTTTTTGTAGGAAATTCGATGTTCTACAACATTGGTAAGAAGTATCTTTGCCGTATCTCACTTAGTTTCAGAGATATGATAGATTTTCTGAAGAAAAAATATCCAAAATCGAGGCTCTACAGTATTAGCCAGTGTTCTGACACTCTTAGAGCCCGCAATTTATCATTCGTACACATCCAAGTCGTATAAACTTGAAAGGAAACGAAAAATTCATCATTAAACGTTTGTAGATTTTTTTTTAATTATGCTGGAGCTTTAACATTACTCCGAATATAATTCGTGGTGTAATAACCGTGACTAATAATCCGCCACAGGGCGCAATGCGGACCATCCGCACAGGGCTTTGACGCGGGAATTATCATCAGAGTCGGGCTTTAATAACGCGCAAAAGCCTCGGGTGTTATAATCCTACGCGTTGCACACACGACTGATTAAACACCCGTTCAAAATACCCGTACGTACCCATCGCTCTAATTCATTTTTTATTTATTTATTTATTTTTTTTTCTATTTATCAACGACGGTAAACACCAGATTATAAAGTTTTCATGATATTTATTATATAGACTTCCAAGTTGAGACTTCCAGCTATAGGTACACATCTACTTATACATACCTCGATAAAAAGTTTCATAATTTGTTTCCTCTTGTAAACAAAATTAGTTTGTCATCATTTTCATGATTAAAGCAATGAAACTCAATACACACAATTCACCAAATTATAATTATAACGAAATTAATTGTGCATTTATAGTCAGTTAATATTTTCTTTTCACAAGGAGGAATACAACTGGTTTATTTCGCTCATTTTAGTTCTCTTTCTCTCTGCTTCTGGCGTACAGCTAGCAATTACGTTCAGTCACGTGCACAAATGTGGATTTATATGCTTATAAAAAAAAAAACAAAATTACACTGTTAC
>JABSMT010053362.1:0-12056 GCA_018902335.1 Eumacrocentrus americanus
GTTGCCAACGCACATTATATTCAATTATTTCTTTTTTTTTTTTATTAAAAGTATTTGTGCATTTTAATCACAAGAAAGGAATTAAGTCATTAGTTATTTAATGAATTAATTTTAATTAGCAATATTTTAATTGATTGTTATATGCGTATTAAATCTGTGATTTGATTCAAGTATATTAAAATTGTTGCATATCTAAGAGTCGAAACAAAAATTTTTAAAGGATGAAAAAAAAATCTTTCTTTTTAATTATTGACAATTATGATTATTAATTGAAATTAATTGTTAATTGGCATTGGGCGGACTTAGTCATATCATAGTTGATGAAAAAAAGTAATTAAGCACATTGTGAAGTGTATCAATTCGTGGAAAATTAAAAAAAAAGTGTTTTACAATAAAAATTGCCAAAAAATGAATTATTAAAATAAATAAATAACCGTCCCTTTTTTTGCATTAATAAAAGAGACTGGATTGTTCAACTCTGCGAATTGTCCTCTTCACAAAGCCAAAAATAATTAAAAAATTATTACAAAAAAACAAACAAACGTATCTTGTATACTCATATGTAGGCATTTATCAAAATGAAACAAAAAAAAAATCATCTCGGCATTGTCATAATGAAAACTAACACTACAATCGTATTTATAGACTCTATTAGATAGTTATTATATTTATTCGAAAGTTAGTGACGAAATATTGTCTGTTTTATTATTGATTATATTGCAAATTTATTGTAATATTGTAACATATTTTATGTAAGTGGATTACTACAAAATAATCGTAATCAAAAAAAAAACTGTTTTATTAAATTAACTAATCCCTAGTGACAATTTTTTTTTCAGACTCGAGAGAGCTTTAACAAGCTAAAATAAATGAGAGAAGTCGATGAAAAAGTAAATTTCGTTGAAATTTTTCATAAAATTCATGGTATCTCGGAAACTATGAGAAATAGAGAAAAATTGCATAGAACTTTTTTGTAGAGGATTCAATTTCCTACAAAAAAGATTCTATGCAATTTTGTTCTATCTCGTGTAGTTTGCAAGATATCTCAAAAAATCTGGATGTACTATTTTTTTCAAAAGAAAAATTGTTAAAAATAAAATTAGATATAGCGCGGAAACTTTGCTAGATACGTAAAAAATGCAAAGGACCTTTTTTTGTAGAGAATTTAATTTCCTACAAAAAAGGTCTAACTAAATTTTATCATATCTCTCATAGTTTTCGAGAAATATAAAAAAATTGATGTTTCGAAAATTCTCAATAAATTGTCAACTTATCTCGTTTTACCGCTTGAAACAGGTGGCGCCCTCTCATGTATATGACACCTGACAGCTTCTTACATACACGTATGTGTTGGATGCCTGTATACAGAGTGGGCGGGCAGATTTTATTAATTTATTTCTAAACAATGGTATGTATTCTCTAGATAAAAAATGTTGAGTGCACGTTGCTCGTTAAAGCCGTTGCAGCGTTACATAATATTCATGTAGCTATTTCATGTTTTTTGCTAAAGAAAACACAAAATAACAATCCTGAATGTCATAGGTTAGCCTTCTGATTCTCAGATTTATCTCTTGTTATTTTAATCAACCAATTCGCATACACATAGACTCGTTGAGAGAGTATCCACAATAGTAACCGTTAATCTTGTTGATTTATCATACAATGATTTTTATTATCATGGATGCAATATGTCTTGGCCTGAGAGATTTTTTTTTCACAATGAGAACAATCCATGTAGTTAATTATTGAGCCAGAAGTTTGAATAATTCCTTAGCTTGTTTATGAATTCATGTATTCATTGTTGAATTGATGAATTATTTGTTATTGAAAACCTTTGGACCAGGACAATTATTGTATTAAAGCTCGTGTAGATGTAGATGTGGTGCATGGTGGACTTGATTGTCTTGACTAGCATGGCTACCTGGTATATTCCTGGTAGGTATCTCTGTTCTTTTCTCAGCCAATGACACCTGTGATGACTGGGCTGGAGGAGCAGGAGAAGCTGCTGGAGGATGCAATTGGCGTTGTCAAGGTCCAGGCATTTCAAATGAAGCATTGTCTGGATAATTCAAAACTGATGGATGCCTTAAAACATGCCTCGACCATGCTGGGTGAACTTAGAACGTCTCTTCTTAGTCCCAAAAGTTATTATGAATTATGTATCCTTTTATTATTAATTCATGTGATTTTTTCCTTTATGAGACATTATCATGTTGATTTGTATGCATATGTTGTTATAAAAGTTTCCTTACATTGTTTGTAAATAGATATGGCCATCACTGATGAGCTTCGACATTTAGAGTTATATTTATTAGACCAATATCAGAAGGGAAAGAAAGTAACTGATCTGTATGAGCTTGTACAATACGCTGGGAACATTGTTCCCCGTTTATATCTACTTATTACTGTTGGATTAGTTTATATAAAGACCAATCCGTGCCTCAAGAGAGACTTGTTGAGGGATTTAGTTGAAATGTGTAGGGGTGTACAACATCCTCTACGTGGTCTATTCTTACGGAATTATTTGTTACAATGTACGCGAAATATATTGCCAGATGTGGCAGAAGCTGATAGCGAGGAGGGTTCTGTAAGTTTTGAATGAGAAACAAGAATTAGTAGAATAAATTTGAATTGGTATTTCATTTGTTGATTTTGTAGGTTCGCGACAGCATCGATTTTGTTCTGATGAACTTCGCTGAAATGAACAAATTGTGGGTTCGGATGCAACATCAGGGTCACAGTCGAGATAAAGAGCGGCGAGAACGTGAACGTGAGGAGCTGAAAATTCTCGTGGGTACAAATCTGGTCAGACTGAGCCAGTTAGAGTCTGTTACTCTTGAAATATACAAAAAGCTTGTTCTACCTGGAATTTTGGAGCAAGTCGTGAGCTGTAGAGACGCAATTGCACAGGAATATCTGATGGAGTGTATTATCCAGGTAAATATTCTGGGTTTTTTTTTTATTATTTTAAATGTTTACTCTTCTAAAATTATGGCATGAACCTCAGGTGTTCCCGGATGAGTTCCATCTACAAACGTTAAATGCGTTTTTGAAATCATGTGCTGAGCTACAGAATGGTGTAAACGTCAAAAACATAATTATATCGTTAATTGATCGTCTGGCTACATTCAGTCAGCGATCCGATGGTGTGGGTGGACCTGGAAGCCCCAGTCAACTCCCAGGGATTCCACAGGACGTGCAACTATTCGATGTATTCAGTGATCAAGTCGCAACAATTATTCAGGTAAATTTTTCACACAATTTTTTGTCTTTACAAATACATCTCTGTGTGAACTATTCAATGATGATTGGATACTACACGGTATTTGAAAAAATTCTATGATATTCACGTATTGAAATAGCTCTTACTCATCTAGTTTAAGTCTGAGGATAGTTCATATTGCTGTATTTGTAGGAGAATAACAATTTAATACTGTAATTTATATTGTAATGACGATTTTTTCAACAGACTAGACAAGATATGCCGCCCGAGGACATCGTCTCACTGCAAGTAGCCTTGATTAACTTGGCACATAAATGTTATCCTGATCGTGTGGATTATGTCGACAAAGTTCTGTTTACAACTGTTCAAATTTTCCAGAAATTAAATGTAGAAAAGTAAGTTCTAAAATATTAAATCTTATAGTACGTTACTACATGACAACCATTATTTTTTTACAGATTGGAATATAACAGTGCCGTGTCGAGAGAGTTATCTAGACTGATGAAAATTCCTGTTGACAATTACAAAGATATTTTAACAGTCTTAAAATTGGAAAATTATGCACCACTTCTCGAGTATTTTGACTATGAAGGAAGAAAATTGTTGGCTGTTTATGTAATTACAAATATTTTGGATAATGAGACTTTAATACCCACACAAGAGCAAGTGGACGCTATTTTGTCTGTGGTGGCACCATTAGTTCAAGATCAACCGGATCAGCCCAATATTGAAGAAGATCCTGAAGATTTTGCTGAAGAACAGGGACTCCTTGGGCGACTTATTCATCACTTTAAGTCTGAAACTGCAGACCAACAATATATGATTCTGAGTGCAGCGAGGAAACACTTCAGTGCTGGTGGAAATAAACGAATAAAATACACTCTTCCAGCAATAGTTTTTCAGGCGTATCAACTTGCTTTTACTTACAAAGCCTTGAAGGATCAAGTAAGTAATTCTATTTCAAAAAGGAATTATTCAAAACATTTCTTAAAAACTAATTGGCAATTTTTTTACAGGATGATATGTGGCAGAAGAAATGTCAAAAGATCTTTCAATTCTGTCATGCCACAATCACGGCACTTATGAAGGCAGAACTCGCTGAATTGCCACTCAGACTATTTCTCCAGGGTGCTCTTGCCATCGGGGAAATTCGTTTCGATAATTTTGAAATGGTTGCCTATGAGTTCATGAGTCAGGCTTTCTCGATATACGAAGACGAAATAAGCGATTCGAAAGCACAACTTGCAGCAATAACTCTGATTATTGCGACTTTCGAGCAAATGAGTTGCTTCAGCGAAGAGAATGCTGAGCCTGTGAGGAATCAGTGTGCACTTTACGCGAGCAAACTGCTACGTAAACCTGATCAATGCAGAGGCGTTGCTACGTGCTCTCATATATTCTGGTCGGGAAAGTCCTTAGCAACTGCAGGAAAAGAGGTACGATTTTTCTTATTCAAAGTATCAATCATTTTTATCAATATCTAATTAAACGATACGTTACAGATGCAAGACGGAAATAAAGTGTTGGATTGTTTGAAAAAAGGAATTCGTATTGCTAGCCAGTGCATGGATACATCTGTTCAAGTGCAGCTTTACGTTGAATTGCTAAATCACTATATTTACTTCTATGAAAAAGAAAATTCATCGGTAAGTTTACATTCTTACGAGCTATTCCACAATATTTTATCTTCTGTTTCATTTTATAACAATTTTGAAATTTTTCTCAGGTTACTGTACAAATTCTGAATCAAGTGATAGCGAAAATAAAGGAAGAATTGCCGAACTTGGGTGTCAGCGAAGAAACAGAACAAATTCAAAAGCATCTAGCTAATACATTGGAACACTTGAGAAATAGGATGAGGTTTTCCGACGCCGAAGGCCAACAGTATCACGGTCTTGCTCTGTAAAATTACAGTATCCACTACAATACTGTATATAATTCTGTAAATATATATAATTATGCGTTGATCTTTACGTTACTATGAGTAGCTTCAACGTTGTCTATCACAGAGTGTCAATCATAGCATTCTCATCGGAAAATATAAAATAATCATTGATTATCAAATATTTTACACTAATACAGTTATTATAATGAGTACTGGCAATTCCCAGTGCTTAATAAACAAAAAAAACGATTTCCAATCAGCAATCGATTAAGTTAGTCAAATTTATAAATTGTTCAATATATACAAAGTATCATATCCAAATCAAATCCCTGATTTAATCACCTTGCCCTTAATCTCGAAAGCCGCAATATTACACGTACAGAACTCGCTCTCTATAAACGAGCTCGTCGAAAAGGACAGTCTTATTATAAACAACAGCCGTAAGAAGATAAATTTTCAGAGCAAATCAATTGTTGGGGAGGACGGTGCTCCTTTCATATCCTAGCTCTTTCCTTTTTCATGTAAGAAACGCCGCATCAACTTTATAATCTCGTAGTTGGGATCTTTTTTGTCATCTTCTTCAAACACCCACTTCTTCTTCTTCTTCTTCTTTTACTTTTGGATGGTTTCAAGTCTATAATTTTTTATCTTTATGTATTCCTAATAGTCGTTGATTTTCATAGAAGTCGCTCATAGTTAAGAAATGTAGTCCCTTTCTAATTTCGAATTTTTTAAATGAATTATGAATAAAAATTCTTACTATTACTGTTAACCGCAAGTGGGATTGACAAATACTCCACCATATACATTGCATAATGTGGCCCATGTGGCCTTACTACGTCACCCGAAATTTATCTATTGAATTTGGGACGAAGCCTAGAGGCAGAATTTAGAGGTGACGAGCCAGGTATAAACTTGCTCTGACTTGTATAGTATATAGCGTCAGAGAGAAGCCTTCGTTAACGCGTAATAGCGTAATGAGTCAGTTATTCAGTAGGCCCATGCGACGTAGTTTTATTTTGGAGCCATTATAAGTATTTTTTTGGATACTAAAGTGCTCTGAAAAGGAGACAAGATGGGAGATTTACCTGAGAAGAAACTTATTGAAATAATCGTCGATCCATCAGAAGTCAAGAAGAACCATGACAATAGTATTCTCGCCAAGTTGACCGACTACTACTATCTCATTTTAGCAATAATGTCCTTTTCCGTGTTGATATTTTTGGCTATCATAGCATTCCAGAGTCAAGGAAACTTATGTTATGATAAAATCAAACTAGACTGTGAGCCTGATTCTCAGCAGTGTCTAGATGGAAGTTTCTGTATCCCGAAGATCCGTTGGTGTGATAACACCGTTGATTGTCGAGATGCTAGTGACGAAACTGGATGTTCCTGCAGGGAAAGAATCAGCAAGAAGAAACTCTGCGATGGACATTATGATTGTCCTCGGGGTGAAGACGAGGTCGATTGCTTTGGTTGTTCAAACAACTCATTCAGTTGCTTTAATGACTGGAGAAAGGACAAAAGCAATGTAAAATGTGTACCCTTGTCTGAAAGATGCGATGGAGTAAAACAATGTGACAATGGAAGAGACGAGATGAACTGCAACATACTCACAGGTCCGTATAGAGAAGTTAACGACTTAATCACTATTAGATATGCTACAGGGTTCCTCTGGAAGAATTGGTATGGAAAATGGTACAGAGTGCGAAATGCAGATATGTCTTGGATCAATGAGGCCTGTATTGCAGGAACTGAAACATTTTCCATGGAAACTCCGAAGTTTAGTCACAGAATTATTGTAAATGATTCGTATTCAGAACCAGTTATTGTCCTGAGTCAATCAGGAATAGTCGAGCTATCTCCCCAAGGTTCCACAGAGCGTTCTGTAGTTTACGTCGATTGTCCGCAGAAGTCTTACATTTTTTCGCCTCTGGAGTCCACTACAAATGCATCGAATACCAATGAAAGTAGCACTGAGAAGCTGGAGAATGGATACAAGATTGATAATCATGAGAGCTTGATTGAAAATAATACTTCATTGGACTCAGAAATCCGTGACGACTATCATGTAAAACAGTCTAAAAGCTGGCCGTTTTTAGTAGCGATTTATCGTGATGGGTACTACCATTGCAGTGGTGTCATCGTCACTGATTATTGGATCCTAACAGCTGCCCACTGTCTAGAAGGGTTCGTAATTCATAATTAAATATCCAAACAACAAGGAATGCTTTCATTACAACTGTGGTTTTTCCATTACAGATATCGCAAGCACTACTATCAGGTTCACGCTGGTCCAATTCGTCGCTTTTCCTCACCAATAACTCAAATTCGTCCAGGACAACTCATAGTTCCATACCCTGACTACAAGAGGTCAACGATGGAAAATGATCTGGGATTCATAAGTGTCAGAGCGCCTTTTTTATTCAACCGGTTGGTCCATCCAATTTATCTTCCGGCAATACAATGGAAGAATCGATCAATTCCACAGGAGAAATGTATCACTCTCGAGTGGGAAATAACTGCTGACTGCCAACCTGATACTGATCATTTGAAGGTAGTTAAGGTATCAATTCCTCCAAAATCTAGGCACGTTGAGGACCAAAATGTAACTATGTTTGAAGCATTAAAGACTCCGGATGAGAAAGTCGCGTGTCAATTAAATAATGGTGGAGGTCCATTGATGTGTGAGACAGGACAATCTGAGTCTCAATGGTATCTCGCAGGAATTTTCAGTCATGGAATGGGTTATCTAAATGAGTCAGGAATCTACACCAACGTTAATCAATTATCCTCGTGGATTGATCGAATTATTAATCACGATAATATACTCTTCCAATCGATATCTTCGCCAACTTGCCCAGGATTCGCGTGTAATGATGGAAAGTGTCTTCCGAGTCATAAGCGATGTGACAAAATCGTAGATTGTATGAAGGCTGAAGATGAAATCAATTGTCAAGAAATGGTGATGGACTCTCAGAGAAATCCTAGCTTGAAACCAATATGCTCTGAAGAATTATTGACAAGCACAATTCACGAAACCTCTAGCGAAGTTACTATTGAACATGGGGAAATTAATAACTTGATAGATGGATCCTCCCTAACTATCAACTCTTCATATTTTAACTGCATAACATCGAATGATAGTATCCTGATGAGTGCAAGATGCAATAGAGTTTTTGAATGTAAAGATGGAAGCGACGAGCTCAACTGCTCCTGTAAAGACATTCTTGCAAACCTGCAGCCTTCTGCTGTCTGCAATGGACATGTTGATTGCAGCCGTATGGGAGACACCGATGAAATGAACTGTTCTACCTGTGAAAAAGACGAATATTTCTGTCATCGAAGTGGGGTTTGCATTCCTCAAAGCAGAAAATGTGATCAAATTAATGATTGTCCACTCAAAGAAGATGAATTGGATTGCTGTAAGTATTATAAATGATTAAAATACGAAATTAAATTGATAAATAATATAATGTGAATACTTTATAAATTAGATGCATTGAGCGACGGTAAATTCATTCTTTTGGATATCGATGAACGTCCGCATCTAATGTATGCAGGCATATTGAGCGCAGAATTTGATGGAGTATGGAGCCCAATTTGTCTTGATTGGATTCGTCGCTATGGTTACTATTTCTACTTTCGTAAATTTGCCGATGACATTTGCAACTATTTAGGCTTCAGGTACGACCACATTTTCCATGCAATTTTATTGGGAATCTACTGACAAATGTGAACATTTTGATTTTCAGAGATGCAAAACTTCAGTGGTCTAGTCGTGTTTCCAACTCGTCGATGGAGCCTTACCGATTATTCAAGGGTGAGGAGGAATACGTTGACGAAAATTCACCCGCTGCAAAGGGGGTCAATGGCGAAAATACATGCGTCGGACATTATATACAATGTCGATCGATCTTGAGTAGTAGCATTGAAAGCCATCGATTTATAAATACTCAATCAGAAAGTGAAACTTATCTGTGGCCATGGGAGGTTGCTATCATCGTGGACGGCAATTATCACTGTCCTGCAATTCTTCTAAACGTTGGGTGGCTTCTTACAACGTCACGTTGCACAGATAACATTGAGTAAGTCAAGAATTCTTTGATACATTTTTCCGATTTTTTGTTCTGTAGTTACAAATCTTCCATTTATCTAATTAAATTATTTTACTAGTTTACGAATTAATTTCACGACAGCAGTAGTAGGATTATCACCTACTTATAAATATGTGAGCGGACCCCATGAAGAGAATGTATTTGTAAACGAGATCAAATCTTTGAGAGGATTTAATGTTTCGGTAATAGCACAATCTGATAGATATGTTAGATTCAATCATTACACTCAACCGATTTTCGCTGAAAGACGGTGAGTATTATTATTACTATCATTTTTTATATTCGTTGTGGTTTATCTTCTTTTTGAAATTTTATATATTTCAATTATATTAAAAAATCTGTGTAGATTTTATCCAGCAACTGAAGAAGACGAATGCATTGCATTTGGAACGAATGCAGAGTTTTACAGCAGAACAATATTCTTGAAGTCAGAACCTGACAACTGTCCAACTGGTTATCGATGTTATAGAAATGAAGCGATTGAAGAGTGTAAAGTAAGTGTAAAAGTATTAAGGGAACAGAATCTTATAATAATGTAATTGAATTTTTCTAGAATCAAGAAATTGCTGGTAACTGGAGTGGTATTGTTACTTGTCGTGGTCCCAATGGCTGGTACCCTGCCGCAGTTTTTCACGAAAGGGATATAATCTGTGGATTCCAGAGCACACAAGTCTTAACGAGCATTGAGACCATTTATCCTTACATTTTAGAGATAATGGGTAAGTTGATTGCGTAAATTTTAAAAGATAATAAAGAACGAAATTCATGCGATTATTTAATTAATTCAATTATTTCAAGATGGACCAAAGAATTACATTGACGAACTTGACACACCGAAGTGTGAAGGAGTGCTTTTCGGGCGAGGAAAGTGCATTCGTTGGGAGAATATTTGTGATGGAATTGTCGATGATTTAGATGGTGAAGATGAAAGCGAACGGTTCTGCCCAAAGAAGAAGAATCACTTCAGAGTTCGGGATTATCCGAAGGACGGCCCTGACTCCAATTAGTCATCAATAAGTGTTACCATTAATCAAACACGTTCTATATCCTCTGGAACTTGATTTTAAAAAATATTTATAAATTCATTTGCAAGATAAATTTATATACAATTTTATAATGTGCTACGTAGTTATACACTTTTTTGACTAATAATTCATTGCGGTTCTCTCGAATCATGTTTTTTTCGTTATTCATGATCCTCCGGATATAATCAACTTATAGATATATGTACAATTAATTTATACAGTTAATAATGATATTGTCAAATTTTTATACGACCAATGAATAAGAAAAGTCTCTGGAATTTAAACCCTCTCCGCATAGAACGTAATTGCATACGTTCTGGAATATCAGTATTACGAATTTCATTATCCAAATCTGTAAAGTGCCCTCGTTTGAGTTCGCTCGGTTCGTAAATCTCGAAGATGCTCTTTCTCGTCTTTTTCTTCGGCTGTTTCTTCGGTCTTCGAGGCTTCCCACCTTCGCGATCATCCTCCACATATTCATTCTCTTCGTCTTCTTTCTCTTCATAGTCCTCTTCATCATATTTTTCGAACTCGTCGTAGTCAAAGTCCACTCCAAAGATGTCTTGAGCTTCTTGAAGTGCTGCGTCGGAGAATATTGGCTTCTTTTTTCGTCTCTTCTCAGTAATCGGCCTTCCCTCGTCATCCACAATAAAATCGTCAGCATCTGAGTATTCGCCTTCACTGCCCTCCTCGTCGAAGGTCTCTGGTTCTTGCCTGTGGCTCCGTTCGCTTCTTCGTTCGTCTTCCTGCAGAAGAAAAGAAAATGTAGTTTTATTTTTAGCTTACATATGAAATAACGTGCAAGAAGAGGTAATATTTAATTTCATAGAGACGCACATCACCAGAGCCTCCTTCAAACAGTTCATTTGCAATGGCTTCTCGTTCCTCTCCAATCCCCTGTTCCTCCTCTTCATCAGATTCCTTGTCTTGCATTCGTTTCAGACGTTTGAATCGTTTTCTCTCAACAGTGATGCCAAGATTCTCTTCAATAAGATCATAGTCATCATCTTCGAGTCGGTCATCAAAGTCCTCATCGTCACTCTTCTTTCTCTTTTTTGAGCCGCCAGATGCATCACTTTCATCGCCACTCTCTTCAATAGGATTATCATCTATCGTCTTTGAGCTCTTCTCTCAATCGATCGTCATCGTCTGTAATTGCATAAACAAAAATATTACATTAAATTCCGGATTTTTCTATGGACAAATTCAATATACCTAATCAAGGAAGTGCAATTCTTATGGAAAGCTCTAACCTAATCAGAATGGAGACCCATTGACCACCATGTTGCACCAGAGAGTGCATCTAATGCATTTATGCTAATGTAAACGAGAAAAGCGTGTTCTCTCTCACCATACATTTCTCAGAAAGTAATTTAACTAGCCTTTAATGAGGAATAGAGTTCAAGGCCTGAGATAAAACCTCAGTAACATTATAATACTGTCCCTTAAGATGTGTTAACTCCTAATTTCAATCATAGATCTCACAAAATCAAATTACCTTCTTCTTCCTCATCACTCTCCTCCATCGCCTTCTTAGTCTTCTTCTTTTTAACATGTTCCACTTCCTGCTCCTCCTGCACCAACAAAGAAATATTGTTAACTGTGTATAATAAAAACAAGCATAAGCGTGCATCGGTTCGAATGCCGCTGAAATAATAGCATGAAATCATTGAGTTATGCAACAAAAAACAATGAAATACAAAACTTACCTCACTCTCTTCAGCCGCCGAGTCAATGAAGTCAGCCATTTTGTTTATAAAAACTAGTAATCTATTAAATTAAACAATAAAAACTGAATAATAAAC
>JABSMT010053373.1:0-12056 GCA_018902335.1 Eumacrocentrus americanus
TATAGTAGTGTTAATAAAAATAATAAAAAATTCCTCTACATATATGCATAGAATTGTGATCCAGTAAACATTTATCAAGTTACAATCACTTATTACATTTTTCTCTTGCCTTATACACCATTAATATACAGAGTTTATATGTAGTCAATGAAGAGGAACATGATAATAGATTTTATCAAGCTGCATTGCACAAGCCAGAGGCATATGTAGAACACACACACACACACATTATACATATATATATATTGTTGCGAAATGGTATTCGCGCTCTCTCACACACTTGTATAGGTTCACAGTGGACTATCAATTGTTTGTAGCAACGCGACTCTTTTGATTAACACACAGACTGTCAACAGCTTTCCTTGGATCTTCGGCTAGATCATACGAATTCCGTCCCGTCTCTTCCTGATCATGTATAAATAAAACCAATTGCCTTCCTTTTTGTTAAACCGAGTCTCGTGATTCACAACATTTAGTGTCAGAAATGGGATATATATCTGGTCAAACCAAGTTCCGGTCCAACCCAACGTTCATATCTCATTCACTCGGTAGGAGAATGGCAAACGTTCAGTTAAAATACTTTGTACCCTTGATTTAATGCAGTCAATGAACATACTACCATGCATGTCAGTCACCATAAAAAGCGGCACAAAAGACTTGTCAATCATAATTTTCTTTTATCTTCCCAACAATCTCTAACTGCCGGCACAAACATTTATTCCTCACTGTGAAGCAACAGTGATATGCGACAGTGATTCAGAGAGAGGAAATAATTAGTTTATCAAAAGAGGAAAGTTTTTTGTATTCTAGACATTATTTTCTAGTTTCCTACCTTCGCGAGAAATCATTGAAAGTGCTGTTGAAAGAAACATTAAACCGTAGTTCTATTAGTAAAGACAATGCAAGGCTTTGAAGTGTGTTAGGACAGAAAATTGATGGACAATATGAAATACACGTGCTTAATTGTATTCGCCTCTTTTTTTTGCTTTGCATCCGGCAAGAGCATCAGTGAATCTTGCAGACATGAAGAAGGAATTATTGTCAAGTGTAAATGTATTGGAAGTGGGGTAAGAGTGATGGAAAGTAAACAAATAATTTCTTTCATGGATAAAAATAAATATTGAATGATTTTGCAGGAATTCTATCTTCCAGCAGACTTCAACTATGAGAATTTAACATTCTTGACAATCACGACTTGTACCTCAGCGAATCTCCATTTCTCCAGTCTCCCAAATGCCAAAGTAATACGTGATATAATGATCCAAAATATCAGTGGAAGTTTAACGTTTGAGCCATTCATCATTTCGAGGAAATTGGGAGAGTTTCATCTTCTGAACATTGGGAGAATTCCACTTATCAGTCATGACACTTTTACGAGCATCTCCAATATCGATTATTTTATCATAGAAAATACCAAGATTGAAAACTTTGACGAGCAATTCAATAATATTAATATAAACGTTTTTATTCTGCAAAATGTTACCATTGAACGAATGGTGGGAATGAATTTTGCAGGACAGGGAGAAATTCTAAAGATTATTAACTCTGTGATTCGTAATGTAGGGGGTAATTTGAATTTTGTATTCTTTGAGACAATTGAGATTATTAATTCGACATTTGACTTTGAAAAACCTGGAGACATGTCTATTGAAGGGGTTTCTGCTAGAATTGTTGACTGTCTATTCACCAATGTCAGCATGAACCTGGTTGCTCGGGGGAATATTGTAATCAAGGGCAATTGTGCTGATGGAAAAAGCTCTCTGAGACTTTCTTCTAGTGCAGTCAATAGTTTTGGCAATAAATTGCCAACAGAAATTATTTATACACAGAATCGAAATAATTCTATCTTGTTTCGCAATGTTAATAATACAGTTTGCATTGCAGGCAACTGTAAGTGCCCAAAAAGTGCTGGAAACAATTCTCATCACAGATTTCATGCTAATATTTATCTTGGTATTGCTCTCTTAGTCATTTTGCATGGACTACAGTCGATTTTAGATAGTCTTAATTAATTTTTCTTTAAACTATGTATATAATTGAGCTTTCAACGATAAAATAAATTGAATAAAATTTTTTTTGACTTACCATTTGATGATCTATGTGGTTGTGTCTTCCCAAACGCCTGAAGACTCCACGTGAAGTCCAAGACCACCAGAATGGAGAGCCAGAGCATCTCTCAAGTCATTGATTTCTTGTAACATCAGTCCATTGTTCTCTTCTAGACGATTAATCGTCTGCTTATACAGACGAATCTTTTTCTCGTGCTCAGTCTGCAGATGTTGGGCTGCTTTCGTTTTCGGCACATATACACCTAGAATAACAAAAATTATGTCTTTATAGATGAGAAAAAAAATACAAATAAATAATTAGTTATTTGAATGAATTTATTTTTATGATACGTACCAACAGATTTTTGTAACTGATCTCGTAGTTTATTTCCACTCTGTTGAACTCGTCGCAATTCGTGAGCATGTTGACTGTCTTTGGATTGAATCTGCTTCTTTAGTTTCTGATTCTAGTAGTACAGAGATCAAAATACAGATTGTTAATGGATAAAATACGTAAATTAATAAGATAATCAGTAATTATGATTGTACCTCTTCCTTTGCACTCTTTAGTTCTCGAGTTAAATTGGTAACTTTAACTTTTAGCTGCCTTTCTCTCTCTTGAACTTCACTCAATGAATTATCCTTCTTTTCAACTACTTCTTTCAGACGTTTAACATGATTCTGTAATAAACAATTTATTCCATTTATTATGTTAAGACATTTCTTATGTCTTCATCTCTTAATAGTAGTTGTGATCAGTCTTCTCACCAAAAATATTCCAATGTAGCAGTAAAAGATATCAGAAATTATTATAATAAATGGTTTAGATTACTAAGCTACAATTATACATTATAACTAATAAAATAAACTTACAGAAAGTGTTCTATTGTCGTTGGCAATTCTGCATTGTTGATCCTTCAGTTTATCGTGTGTTTTCATCAGACTTCTGTGCTTGTGAATTAAATTCCAGGATGAATTCATCAACTTGACGAAAAGGGTCTCCAACGTCTCTGCAGGAGTCTTGATATCATCAGTCTTCAGGGAAGAAACATCAAATGCTTCCATTTCCTACAAAGTATGTGTGGTTATTATATATTTATTACCGTCAAGAGTTATCAAATAAAAAAAATACACAACAGAAACACGATATATTCTGCTTACCTCAAATAGAGTGACAATAGCATCCTCATAATTATCAATTGTACAGAATTCTGTGGACTCTTTGTGGCCAGGAATATCAAGAATATTTCTAAAGTTCATCAGGGCTGAGACTGTTTCATTCTTCATTGCCATGTTGCTCTACAAAAAACACCAGAGAGAATGAACGACCTGCATGTCTAACCTCGACGACATGATCAATCGAACTGACAATGGAACGGTAAATCGTTAATTCACCGTAGCATTACCAAGTAATTGTCTCAATTGTTTCAGCTCATCATTATATAATTATGTCCATTATCATTGTTTATTTATTGAACATCCTGAAGCACTTACCGGTTACTCTAAAATAGGTGTGAAATTGACTAAAATTGTCTAATGTTTTTAATGCTGTGACTCTTGTCTATTCTTCAGCAACTTCATAGATAATTTAAACTGTTGAATCAGAGCAGAAATCCCACAAATAATAGGTCTTTCTCCTGCATCTCAATAGCTCTTCAAAACAAAAATAAACACAAGTCCCGCATGACTGCCATCGACAGCCATCGAAGGTTATGTATATGATTCGGCGCGCGCGAGATCGCAAGATGGCGGGAAAATTTGAATTTCGGTAGAGAAGTTACAGAATTCTCAGAAGAAAACTTCGAAGAACTAATGTTTATTTGGGTTGACAGGAACGATACTTAAAATAATCCTGCCATCCATATGATTTCTCACAATCATTACAGAATAAAGAATAAGTGTTTGATACCTCTGTCCTCTGTGATGGCAATCCACATGACAATTGTGTAATACATAGAACTGAACTGTTTATCGCATTGAGTACACGGGAAATGCTTTGAGCGTTGTACGTTTTTCCGATGATTTTTGCACTTTTCAATTTGTCGCAATTTGTATTGACTGTCTGCTAATCGCCGTGATCTCCTCAGTTCTGAATTTGAATGGTATCAGATCAGTATAAAGATAAAAATTAGTTTATTAACAGAATATTTATTTGAAGAATAATAAGATACATCATTGTGAATTTACCTCGTCCTTCTCAGGCTTTTTAGTTAAATCAATATAAGTATAACCACCAACTGCTTCTTTCTTGTCTGTATTTCCCTCAATAAGTCATCCTTCTACAATTAAAAAAATTCATTCATCTATTATTCGATATGGTTTCCTCACCAAAATCATTTTAATGCAGTAAAAACAAGTGTGAAAAAAAATGTAGATAAATTGTCTGGGTATTGTCTGAACTAAAATGATTCATAGGAATGTAAAAACTTTTACGGATCGTTCCTTATAGTTGTCAGGATTTCTCTTCGGTATGAATGCTAATTTCAGTAAAAGTTTATCAATGAAAGCATATCATATTTACCTTAAATCGTTAGAACCATTTGATATAGCTGCTTCTAAAAGAAGTCGATGAATCTCCTCTAAATTCTTCTCTACATCTGCCATGACTTTGATTTGCTCTATAAAAAACGAGAAAAAACAATGACCACGATCATATCACTATATGATTGTTTATTCATTGATCATCATCGTGCAGCGCATCTACTCAAAACTAGAAGTGAAGTTCACTGAATTCGTCGAATGATTTCGACGTTTTGATTCTTGTCGAAGATTGAGGACTTTGATCAATAGCTTGAATCGGAGCTTCTGAGCGCAATTGTTACAAACAACAGATTACAATGCGTCTTATGTATTCCTCTCGATGGGTCACATATTATTCGAAGAGACAACACAAATATAGACACGCATATGGCCGTGCATATGTTCTCTTACATATATTACACAAATATCTGATATATACCACTGTGAACATGCAGATGGCGATTGAGGTGAAACAGACATTCCCAATATGTGTTGCATTCATTACAGTGGTAATTGCGTTTTCGAGGTTTTTTTGGACTGACAATTTTACCTCATTCTTCTCATGTTTCAGCTCTTCACTTACACTGCTAAGTTCAACGCTGAACTGCCTTTCCCATTCCAATAATTCTTCGGAATACTGACTGGTATTGGATTGAAGCAACTTCTTTCTTAGTTTCTCATTCTAGTGGTGTAGAGATGATAAATTGTTAATAAAAATTAAGTAAATAAAATATAGAAAATACTAAAATCATACGTAATTTTGGTCTCGCCGCATCCTTCTCACAGTCCAACTTCTGAGCTAAATTGCTGACGTTAACTTCAAAGTGTGTTTGCCATATTGCAATAATTCATGAGAATGTTGGCGGTCCTTGGAGTGGAGCAATCCCTTCTGATTCACATTCTAGTGATCGTATTATTGATATAGAAATGAAAATTGTTATTAAAAAGACGTGATTAAAATACGAAAAGTAATGAAAAGATATTAAGTAATTGTGATTATACCTCATCCTTCCCACGTTTCAATGCTTTAGTCAAATTATTAACTTTAACTCCCATTGCCATTCCAATGTCAATCCCAATTCCTGAGAATGTTGTCTTTTGAATGAAGCAGTTCGTCCAAACTCTCATTCTAGTTATATAGTGATATATTGAGATAAACATAAATATGATTAATAAAAAAAAATTTATAATATGTATGAAGTAATCAGTAACTTTTATTTTACCTTATCCTTCTCACGTTGTAACTCTTGTAACCCTTGAGTTAAATTATAGACTTTAACTTCCACCTGCTTTTCCCTCCCGAGTACTTCACTCAATGTCTTTTTCTTCTTTTTGATTATGTTATTCTGTCGTTTTACGTGCATGAATATAATTTTAAAAAATTCATTAAACAATTATTCTAAGATTGTTCTTTTGCTTTCTCTTTTAAACATCATTGTTATGTTGTTGATCTCCAAAAACATTTCAATGCAGCAAAAAAAATGGTTGCGAGAATTCTCAATGAATTATTTGTACGTATTCCTAAACTGAAATAATTCAGAGAAAACTAAAAAAAAAACTTATAGACAGTTCTGTATGGTCACTAGAGATCCTGCATTTTTGATTTTCCAGTTTCTCATATCTCTTTACGAGACTCCTAGGCTTGATGTCGATGAAGTCCGAAGAATTATTCATCATCGTATCTAAAAGACATTCCATGTCTTTATCGAAGCGGTAATGTCTTCATCAGTCGTCCTAGAAGTAGTAGTAACATCGGATGATTCCATCTCCTACGGCAATTATCATTCAGTTATCAGCATCAAGCACATAAACAAACATATATATAACAGTAAAAAAACTTCGGCATACCTTACAAAGGGTATAGCAACAGCATCCTCATAATATTTTCTTATTAGTATCTGCTATAAATATCTCTGTAGAAAAATGCACTGAAGAGCATGTATTTAGGACATCTGACCTCGTCGAAACGTTAAATGTAAGATGTAACTGATAATGAAAGAGTAAACCGGAGATTTATCGCAGCATTGTTATTTGTGGTCACACGTTTGCATTATAGTAGCTTATGTTAATAGTCCAAGATTAACCGTTCCCAGAAATAATAGACTCTCTTCCATTTATTCTGATGACTAATATTATAAGCTAAAAAAACCAAAATACATATACGTCCCGCATTGTACATCAACGACGATCAAGCGTGGCACCTGCACAATGGCTGGAGAGTTTCAATTTTGATAGAGAAAATGCATAAATGGCAAAAAAAAATTTATTCAAGTGTACATGTATGACCATTCAATTTGGATAGCTCTGTATACGTTTTCTTACAAATTTTACATGAGTATCTGATACCTTTATGATGAACATTCAGATGACGAATGAGGCTATGCTTACGTTCATAGTGTTTGCCGCACTCAATACAGTGGAATTTCTGTACTTTTCTTCGAATATTTTTATGCTGTCGAAATAAAAATGAAATTTGTTAGCGAATTAAGTATATATTCATGTTTTGTTATAAGATTATGAATTTCGATTTTACCTTTTCTTTCGGAGATTGTAACACGTCAGTTAAATTGTCAACTTCATCTTTCTCTTCAGGTTTCAACACTTGCCTTTCCTTTTCCTGTATTTCACTCAATGTGTTTTTCTTTTTTTCAATTTCGTCTTTCAGTCGTTTTACGAGATTCTGTAATAAAATATATGTATATATGTATGTTTTTGTTTTCAATTCCTAAACTAAAATTCTCAAAAAAGTATAAAAACTTACAGACAGTACAGCATTGTCCTGAAAAATTCTGCTTTGTTGACCTTGCAATTTCTCGTATCTTCTTATGAGATTCTTGTGCTGGTACAATAAATCCCAAGAAGAATTTAATAACTTATCAAAAGAATATTCCAGCGTCTCTGTGAAGACCTCAGTGTCGTCACTCTTCACAGCAGAAACATCAAATGCTTTTATTTCCTAGGTACAATTATCAAATTATCATTTACTAACCGTTACCGCCAAGAATGATTTATTTTGTGAAAAAATAAGTAACAGAAACACAATGTACCTCTAACAATGTACCCACAGCATCTTTGTAATAGTTAATTTTTTTATTCTCTGCTGCCATGATTTACTCCGTAAGAAACACTATAGAGCATCTAATTACGTCGAGACGATTAGTCCAAGTGACTAACGTGTACAAAGAGAGTGACTGGAGAAAGAGAACTAAGAAAATGTAATTCGATACGGCGATAAGTAAATGCAGAGTCTACTACAAAGTAACATTCGTACGAATAAATGCACATGGTCGGACTTTATCGTCCTACTGATTCATAAAGATGCTTCAGGATTTCAATAGAGCACACTTCATATAAATAATAAGTTACAATGTTATTCCGATGGCTCTTTAAACGAAAATAAATATGTTCGGTGGGTAAAAAATCAAGAGAATTCTGAAGGGAAAATTTTTATTTGAGATTACATAGATGATTTTTCAGATAATCGAAACGTGCATAACTTTTTTCACAAATCTTACACAAGAATCTAATGCCTCTGTGACCATTCATATGGCGATTGAGATGATTCGCGGAATTGTAATGTTTCTCGCATTCGGTACATTGGAAAATCCGTTTCGGGCGTTGTTTTTTTCCCTGAAATTGTTCCCGCTGTCGAATTTGTCGCGATTCGTGCGGACTGACTTTCGATTGAGGCAATTCATTCTCTGATTTCACATTCTAATGACAACGAAATAACGATAAAAATAGTGAATTAATGGAATATTAATTTCTAAAATAATGAGATAAATCATTTTCATTTTACCTCTGCCTTCACAGGCATCAAAGTGAAATCATTAACTTTAAACTGCTTCTTTCTTCCTTGTATTTTTCTCAATACATTATCCTTCTCTTCAATTGCTTCTTTTAGTCGTTTAACGAGATTCTATGATTAAAATGTTGCCCAATTTATTTATCTATTAATTCAATACTTTTCTTATGATTTTCCACTTTTAAAATTGTAGTGGTTCTCGCCAGAAAGATGTAAATGCAGCAGAAGTAGTCTTAAAATAAAATAATTCATAGAAAAGTAAAAACTTACGGACAGCTCAGCATTGTCATGCAAAATTCTGCTTTTTTGATCCTTCACGTTCTGATATTGTTTCATGAGACTTCTGTGCTTATAAATCAATTCTCTAGAAGACATAAACAATTTGAAGAAAAGGGATTCCAATATTTCTATCGAGCCCTTGGTATCGTCATCCCTCTCGAAAGCCATATCCAACTCTTCCATTTCCTATAATCATTCAATCATTAACCACCAATAATTTTATTTTTGAAAAAGTAAAGAACAGGGACAAAATACGCAGGCATACCCGAAGTAAGGTGTTAACAGCATCTTTGTAATAATCAATTTTCTCATTTATTTCTGGCATGATGTATTCCTAAAAAAATCGCATATAGAATCACCAGAATATCTAACCTCGTCCAACTAATCTATTAAACTCATATACGACCAATAAATCCTCAATTTAATACAGTATTATTATCAAATAATTACTTCAATAGCTTCAACTCGTCAAGATTAGTATTTTCAGTATATTAGTCATCCTAAATGTGTATTTACCTGTTATTCAAAATTTTTAAAGAAATTCATACGAATTGTATTGCACGTATGGGGATACGCATTCTTTGTGGCGTGATTTATAGCGACTGCTGTCGATAATACAGAATTTTGATGAATAAGGTGAACTCTACAATGTATTCGTAGAAATAATAGATGACTTTCCCTTTCATTTATTCTGATGGCTACGGTACTTCAAATGTAAATAAATTATTGGTTGTAAATTTCCATGGACGTACTTATAGATCATAGAGAACGACTACGTGGCGGGAAAATTTTTATTTGAAAAAGACAATTAACCGTATTCTCTGAAGAAAAATGATTGATTAAGATTAGCATGGAACTGTTGTTTTTGGATTATGTCGACGTCTACTACAACTGTGCTTATTCATATGCCTATTGAATAAATATATACTTAAATATTGTTTGCAGCATATGTGACAGAGATACTCGACATTTTGAATTCGATGTTGTCTTCTTCGATGATCAATTATCATTTCGTTAGAAGTGTCCTTGAGTTGAAGCAATTCCTTCAGTTCGTAAATCTAGAAGTATTGAGAAAAAAATACAATTTACTAACAAAAAAAAATGACTAAAGTATAGAAAGTAATAAGATCATACGTAATGTTTATTTTACCTTATCTTTCTTGAGTCTGAACTTGTGAGTTAAATTCCTGACTTCATTTTCCAACTGTCCTTTCAATTTGCCAGAATTCTGATTTTGTTTCGATTCAAGCTGTCTCAAAAGCATCTCATTCTAATGGAATTAAGATAAAAATACAAAATGTTAATGGATAAAATATAATGTAGGTATAAAATATTATATGATGAGAAATTTAGATTTTACCCTCTTTGTCTCACGTTTTAACTCTTCAGTTGAATTGCAAACTTCAAGTTCCAATTCCCGTTGTTGTTTCAGTAGTAACTCCAATTTATGGAAGTGTCGACTGTCTTTGACTTGCATCAGTTCCTTTTGCTCCTGATTCTAGTGGTATTATGGTAAAAATAAAAATTGTTAATGAATAAAATATACAAACTACTTAATGAGATGATAAAGAAATTTTGAATTTACCTCATTTTTCATACGTGCTATCTCTTGGGTTAAATTGTTGAGCTTGAGATTTGACTGCTTTTCCCTTTCCAACAATGCAAGCGAGTGCTGACTGTCTTTCAACTGAAGTAGTCCTTTCAATCTGTTATTCTAGAAGTATCGAGATAAAAATAGAAATTATTAATGAAGAAAATATATGTATAAAATGATAAGATGATAAGGACCCTTTCCAAGATTTTACCTTTTCTTTGGTGGATTCTAACTTTGCAGTTAAATTTTCAACTTTAATTTTCAACTGTCGTCCTAATTCTATTTCCCAAGCTAATTTATGAGAGGATTGACTCTCTTCATATTGAAGTTGCTCTTTCAAATTTTGATTCTAGTGGTATTCAAATGAAGATAATAATCGTTAATGAATAAAATATCGTGAAAGCATTACGATAACAAATAATTTTCATTCTACCTCGTCATTCATACGATTTAGCTTTCCAGTTAAATTGTCAATTTTAAGTCGCAACTGCTTGTCCCTTTCCTGTGCTTCCTTCAATGTATTTTCCATCTCGTCATTAATTTTTTTTTGGCGTTCCATGTGACTCTGTAATTAAAACAAAAATTAATTGATCTTCTAAATAACCTTATGATGTGATTAATCTTTTCACCAAAAATATTTCAATGTAGTCGATAAAAATATTATATAATAAGGAATCCAGATGAATAAATTTCTAAATGTAAATAATTTATAGTAAAAAAATTGAAAACTTACAGAGAGTTCTGCTTTATTGTTAGACATTCTGCATTGTTGATCCTTCAGTTCCTCGAGTGTCTTCAGGAGAAATGTGTGTTTATGGATTAAATTCCACGAAGAATTCAATAGTTTAACAAAGAGACATTCTACGGTTAATGGTGAATCCTTGGGATCTTCAATTTCAGGAGAAGGAACATCCAATACTGTCATTTCCTACAAATACTATTCAATCATCATCAAGAAATATTTACCAAAATATATATTCTACACACCATGTTGATGGCGACGACAGCGTCTTTATAGTAATCCATTGCCCAAACCTCTATTGATTCTGGCATGAGATTGTTATTGGGAATGAAAACCATTCTTTCACCAGATCTTGCCATGATGGACGTTTATCTGTAATAAAACACGAAGGTGAATGACCAAGGTAACTAAGCTCATCGACATTCAATCGAATAGAGCATCAGTAAATTCTCGATTCTGTGAGGCATTACCGAATAATTTTAACAATAGCTACAGCTCATCACGAAAATAACATTTTTTTATTTATTTATCATTGAACCAGCAAGCAGCACTTACCTCGTCAGAAATTACTCAAGAATAGATAAGAAGTGTTATTCACCGGACTCATTGAATGTTCTCCTTGTAGTGACTCCTGTTAGTATTGTAACATTTCGATAAATAGCTTAAATTCTACAATTGGAGTAAAATTCACAGAAAACTGATGAATCACCATGACGTTCTTTCTCATTCATTCGTCCTGTTCCAGTTCTTCGAATGTACTGATAATAATAATTGTACTACCGCGTAAAATATCAAAGATCAGCGCATGACTGCATGACGGCAGGAAAATTTGAATGCGAGGGAGGACATTAAGAGAATTTAGATTTTCAAGAAACATTGGTATTTGAATCATATGTATGAGTTCTCAAATTCCACAATGCTGTATAATTTTTTTTACACATGTTACATCGATATCCAATATCTTTGTGAACAAATACAATATCGATGGCTAAGAGTCCAAACCTCCTATGTCACATTTTTGGTGTTTTTCTAATTAATAGCGAATAAGCTTAAAATTAGTTGGATCGT
>JABSMT010053384.1:0-12055 GCA_018902335.1 Eumacrocentrus americanus
AAATAAATATAAAATATTAACTGTGAATTGGGAATATTGTTTTTCAAGTAAACCGGATGCTCTGGATCTACAATGACGTCCTTGTTCCCATGGATAATCAGTGTAGGACATTTAATCTGTGTGACCGAGTCTTTGCAGAGATCACCACTCTTTTTCTGGTAGAGATTAATCATAGAGTCCACCCACGCTGCCCAAGTCTCTCTGAAGTAATCCTCACCATAAATAGCTATTAGAGGTGCCTTCATACGCTCTGACCACGTATCAATGTTCCTAATGCCTGCAGGAGAAATATTATCAAATAGATTTCTCGAAACGCTTGAACTAAATTCTTCTTTGTAGAATATAATTAATACCAACGTACTCTCGTACACTTTAATTTCGTTTGGAAGTACATAGGCATTGGCACCAAAGACGACCATTTTTTTGATACACTCTGGATTATTGGCAGCAAGAATGAGAGAAGTTATGCCACCGTCGCTCCAGCCAACAAGAGAAAACTTAGAAAAGCCCAAGGTCTTCATTAAATCATAGGCGTAGTTGGCGTCACGCTTGAAAAAGTCCTCTGGGAATGTTCTGTCTGGTGGACGAGACTTTCCATATCCAGGTGGATCCCATGCCACGATTGTCAGCTTCGTTTTGTCCAGGTCCTCGATCTGAGGTTTAAAATCCGTCCACACTGTGCCTGTAGACATCAATCAATACAGCTATAAATAATAATAGAAGAAACGTTGGATTATAATTGAGATGAGAAAGGAAAGTTGTTACTTAGGTTTATAAATAATAATAAAAAATTTACCTAAGGCACCAGGCAATAGTAGAACCGGATGCTTTCCCTCGCCGACTTTGACATAATTAATTTCTGTGCCATTGACATTTACTTTTTGCTCCTACGACAAATAATGATTTTTTAAATAATTTATCTAGCGATTATTATTTAATTATATGTACATATAATAAAGTAACCAGACTGGGATTTTTACCTTGACTGTATTCGAGACGATCGATGAATTTCGAGCACCTGCGTACATCTTGCTTGACTTGAACAATCCTAATGAATTAGACAATGACTTGTAGGGAACAATTTGACGCACTGTAGACAGCATTTTTTCAGTAGTTTGATGTTGAATACGGTAATGAAGAGATTGTGCCAGTTTTCTGCTAGTTCCAAGCTTTATGCTTTTGACATTATCAAGTTGTTAGTCATGTGAGAGACTCAAGGTCAATGACTTTTGAATTATTTTTTCTTATTGTCTTGATAAAGAAAACGACGTTATTAGCCTTGATGTAGTCAATGAATAGTCAATGATAAAACAAATTGTTTAACAGGACTTTTTTTTAATGAGAGATACTATTTGTACATTGAAAATATTTATTCCAGAATTAAATGACAATGATAGTTGACATGAAAAGGGAATTTTTCAGTGTTATTTAGTTGTTTTGTCAACGTTACAAATTACTTAGTGTAAAAATGAAATAAATAAAATGATTATTATCGACGTCTGTTCCAATTGCTCTACAAATATACTAGTTTGCACACTGACAATAATCGGAAATTTTTTTAAACGCTTTATTTTTCGTTTTTTTTTTCTCCTCACTTAAATACTTCAAAAGAATTCGTTCAAAATCTAGTTTGATTAGCCGCAGGCGGAAATTGCATTTGCTCTGCGTGCCACTTGACAATTAACGGAGCATATGCTCGTATTTTATTTGTTTGCATCAATTAAAAACTTATTAATAAAGTCGCAGTATGAAAGATGGTAATAAGATAAATGAAAGAATGTAAAAATTTTGCTTATCATGAATCTCGCTGATTGCGATCCATGTCCCTGTGGTACTCTTCGAGTAAATGCTTCTTGTATTTCGTTTGATCATTCCACAGCTCAGCCGCCTGAAGATTCAGAGGACTTTCATTGTTCGGCTCTGCAAAAAAAAAAAATTAAATAAACCAATTTGAAATCTATTTGCTCCTTTTTGTTATTGAAAATCTCTGATTAAATGCGTGCAATTACCTCCAAGCAGAGACTGGATCGACAGCAGAATAGTGCGAACATCGTACAGAGCGCTCCATTTGTCCTTGAGTATATCCAAACATATATTACCAACGTGATCGACGTTTGGATGAAAACAAGGGGTCATAAAACGGACGATAGGTGCACTGTATGGATAGCTGTGAGGAAACTCCAGGGTCAATTTATATGTCAAGCCAGAGTACACCTATAAATTCAAAAAGAAACGCATTAAATATCTTGACTCAATAACTCATCATCTAATTTATCAACTGCTGAATTATCTTCTCATACCGTATCACGAGGCCCAGTTATTGTTCCAATCCACTTGAACAAATTTTCACCATCAGGGAATGCAGACACACCTTTTTCAGTGCACATCATTAGCACCATCAGTTCCTTCTGCAGTCTGTAATAATCGTCAAAGATTCCAAACATGTATATACATATATTCAGCTTTAGTAGGTCATCGCAATGTTTAGATCAAATTGAGGGCAATGGCTATTCAATTGAAACGTGCAGCCATGGCAAATAATGATGCAAAGCTAAGCAATCAAAACATGGATGTAATTTCACAACGTTTATGAGGTTATGTTAGAAATTATTGGAGCATTAGAGAGGTCAAGCATCGTTTTGAGACAGAATTATGCTGGAATGAGATGAAAATGAAGCAGAAATGGCGATAAGTTGAGGCTTGGGACATTCGGAAGGTCGTTGATGTTTGCCCTGGACGCTCCTGGGCATAACGAATGTCACTCACCGTTTGCTAACAGCATGATTATCCTTTGGTATATTTTGCTTTTCCTCCTTTGCTTTGCTGTTTGCGCTTGGTGATGAGTAGAATGGGTTAATATTTTGTGCCATTGCTGCGACTAATTGCGATGGATAAGGTATCTCAGAAAAATTCTCTTATTTCTCCCTCTAAATGATGTTCAAGCGCAGCGATACACAAGCACAACAGTTCCACTGGGAAAATTTGAATGCCCCCATAGGTGCTTGTATTGTCAGGGCTGAAAACATCGGCCATACAAACAGTTGGCGGTTAAATTTCAAATCATTTCTAATAGCAGATGTAAGTATAATGGTTTTGATTTATAGAAAATATAGAAAATAAAAGAAGAAAGTCTTTTTATTTGTAGGAATTCCTTTTTTTTTAACTGAGAGGAATGTTAAAATTTTCCCCTGTACTTATTTCTCCACCCATTTTAAATGTTGTATTATCTTTGAGTATTCCATTCGACGGATGTACGTTATTTGCAGTTAGACCGTTCGAACATAATTAAGGCCATTATATCACATGATTTTTTATGTTTCTCATATACGTTGTGAAAGTAAAACTAATCATTATGATAAGACTTTTGGCTGTATGGCGACACGTAGGCTGCTAGTCTTCTTTTATCAGGACTATTTGGTTCTCGTCCTGCATAATAATAACGCCTCTCAATGACTTTATCGAAAAATCTACTCAATTTCACTGATGATGTAGTACCAGCTGCTAGTGATCGCACCTGGAGACAGTCCTGTATGCGAATTATAATTTTAAATTAAATATTTCAGTAGCTGTTTGTATATGTGGATTCAGAAAAATATGTTACTTACCAAAAATATTTCATCTGCACCACATTCTTCAGCTATCGTAGACGATCTTCGATGAAGACTGGACCTGGATTCCACTTGATCCAGCTTGGTACCAACAACCAGTATTGGAATCTACAAATAATTCATTGTAATTTAAATAAACATAGTACGATCTACGATGATGTTGCTCTTTGGCTTATGGAAAAATTATATTACTTGTGTAGAGCCGACAAATCTCTCTGGATCGAAGTCATCAAAGGATTTATTCTTTCCACTGCTTCCATCTTTGCTCAATACCTCCTGCAGCCACTTTTGGAGATTCTGCTGAGACTTTCTGTTTGATAAATCGTGGACAAGAATAATCCCTGGGAAAGAATACAAATAATTATCATGCTTTTGAATAGTTTATTCATGAAAGAATGACTTTAATTACCATTTGTCGGGTTGTAAAAAACGTGTCTGGTGTTCTGATGACTCTGACTACCCCCAACGTCCCATAATTCTATAAAATAAGTCTTCTGATTTGCTGTTCCTTGCTTGTACTCATGTAATTTCACCTCAACTGAGCATCCAACTGTCCAGGAAGGATTGTTAATTGGCTGTTGTTCACATATTAAATGTGTAAGAGATGTTTTTCCTACTCCTGGAACAAACTTCATGACTTTATTAATTCTGGACATAAATAAAATGAAGTACACAAGCATTACCAAGACCTCTATTATTTTTTTAAGGATTTTTCCATTGAAATACTAGAGGAATGGCCACGTCAGTGACTTGGATACAGCATATTTCCAATAATATTTCAAATATACTAACCAGAATCACCGACGACAATAATTTTAACCTTGTCAATTGCTGCCATCGATGATATCCAACGATCGATAGTGAGCTCATTTGCTCGACAATTATTGTTTTTCTTTGTTGACTTGACAGGTTATACATATATTTCTTTGACAAATCCCTATCGGACAATGCGCGCCAACACGATGATCGCTAACCTTCAATGTGTTTCCGATAAACAAGCGCTTTACATGTGTTTAGCATTCGTGAGACAACAATGTCATAACAACGGTCAATGGTCCCCCCCTTTTTTGTGATCAACATTGTACATAAAACATAAGTAAATCATTGTATCCTGACACAAATCCATTATAATTAGTTAGAAATAAACTAATGAGTGGTGATAGCCGACAAATATTTTGAAATTTGAAGGTTAGTTATTATTCTTAAGCTATGAGAACAATTAATGAATTTATAACATAAATAAAATTTCTTTCAGGTGAAATCTGTAAGTGATAATTAACCAAAATGAGTGGAGAAGAAAGGCTAGTTACAGAAGTACCAAGCAGTCTTAAACAACTAGCAAGACTCGTTGTACGAGGCTTTTATTCCATTGAGGACGCTCTCATTGTTGATATGTTAGTTAGGAATCCATGTAAGAGGAACAATGTATTCCTTAATTGTTCTTAGACTTCCATAAAGTATTGTTAATCCATTAACCATTGTTTTCCAGGTATGAAAGAGGACGATATTTGTGAACTGTTAAAGTTCGAACGTAAGATGCTGAGAGCCAGAATCTCAACACTGAGAAACGATAAATTCATTCAAGTGAGGCTGAAAATGGAAACTGGCTCGGATGGCAAAGCACAGAAAGTCAATTATTATTTTATTAATTATAAGGTAACAAACTATATTCACAATTAACAGTGAAGACTGAGTAACACATACATTAATGGCAAATGATTTCTTTCAGACTTTCGTAAATGTAGTAAAGTACAAGCTGGACCTCATGAGGAAGAGATTGGAGACAGAGGAAAGAGATGCAACCAGTCGAGCAAGCTTCAAGTGTACTGAATGCCAGAAAACCTTTACAGATCTCGAAGTGAGTTGTATTAGAATAAGAAAATTTTTCATTTTTGTATCTACGTTATAGACATGATAATTCTTTTTTCTACAGGCAGATCAGCTCTTCGATTTTTCTACAAAAGAATTTAGGTGTACATATTGCAGAGAAATCGTCGAGGAGGATCAATCAGCACTGCCTAAAAAAGACTCACGATTATTGCTAGCCAAGTTCAACGAACAATTGGAACCTCTGTATATCCTGCTACGAGAAGTAGAAGGCATCAAGTTGGCCCCAGAAATACTCGAGCCAGAACCGGTGGACATTAACACAATCCGAGGGTATGAACACAATTCGAAACACATTATTTTTTATTTTTATTTTCATTTATATTGTTTTATCTACATCTATTTATTTTTTTCCTAGCCTCGATACGAGGAAGGCAACTGGCTTGCGAGCTCCCGGCGAGCAATGGTCTGGTGAGGCGACAAGAGGCTCAGGCTTTGCTGTGGAGGACACCAGGGTAGACGTTACAATAGGTGACGAAACGACTGACGATGCATCATCTAGAAGAAAGGAGCGACCAATTTGGATGATGGAGAGCACTGTGATCAATGACGGATCTGAGGATGTTGGTGCTTCCCAAGACAGCATTCTCGATAAGGCAGCAGCCACTGCGACGAGCATGATCTCTGCCTCGAATAATAAACAGGGTGAAGACATTATGTCTGTGCTGTTGGCTCACGAGAAAAAAGGTGGCACTAATGCTGCAAATGCTGTCAAGGCTGTTCTTCCACAAGAGTCTAGTGATAGCAGTGATAATGAAGAGGCTGGAGAGATGCAGGCAGTTGATACGGGTTTGATTTTTTTCTTTGTTCCTTTTTTGTTAATATACTGCATGAAATTATAATTTATTTCTTTAACTCATGGAATTTCTAGGTGATGTAGATGTTATGGAGTCTGAAGAGGATGACCTCGTTCCGACTGTGAGTGTGGGAGGAAAGAGTGTTGCCCTCTTAGATGTCGAAGATACGCTGATTGCGCAAATGACTCCAGCAGAGAAAGAAGCGTACATTCAGACGTATCAAGAGTACTACTCACATATGTATGACTGAAAGTTCGTGGTCATTTTCATACATCCATATTTTTCAATGACTTTACGACCTTTTGCTGTTCTATTTTGTATAGATATTGAAATAAATCAACTTTTCTTAATATTCTTTTCTTCTCTTCTTCTTTCAAGTCTTTGAAAATCACCAAGGATAATATTGCATTACAATATATGAGATAACAGAATTTTTTATATCTCTTTTCTTTGTATTTCTAACATTTCTTTGTATTATAACAGTAATCCAATAATATCAGGAATTACAATCTTCTTGATATTAAACAATACAATAAATATTGATAATAATAAGAAATGAATTAATTAATAATGAATGTACGTCACTTCTGGAAAAACGGGAAGTTTTTTTTTTAACTTAAAAAGATATGAATAATTAATCTTACTTGAAATAATTTTTTTGCTCATCTGAACAATGAATTTCCATTCGACCACCACTATCAAACGGAAATTCGGAGATGATAGAAAAACAGTTTCATTAAATTTTTACAATTTTTTTGTTCATTTTTCAGTATTATTTTTTGTTTGTTATTAATGTTTCATAAATCTTATATGCTCATTATTTAATTACCTAATTCAAAATCCTTTCAATCTTGCTCTTTTTACCCTGATTGTGAGGTTTCGATGTTATTTGATACCTATCTATATTTGCTGTGATAAGATTTTTTTTCACTTTTCCTATTTGACTGCTCTGACAGGATTCCCGAAGGCTTACGCATATAAGAAGCACCATCGAGCTGCAGAATAATTTGCAATTAATACTTTCTCCACAGAAGTCAATGAAAAGCCTTTGGTATATCTCACTCAGAATGGAAAAGATAGATACGAATGTCAACTATATGATTCGCATCCTCTCAGAGTAATCAGATAGATAGCCTGACAGTGTATAAATTATTGTCAAGCAATTAAAAATTACTCCGGCTCGTTCAGACGCAGACGAGCAAAGTCCTCGAAGACAATGTTGTCGTCGTCGTCATTTGCGTAGCAGGAGTTCTCGTAGCGTGCACGTTCCATGCTCTTGCCCTTCTTGAGATGGGCCTTCTCACGTTCAACTGCGCCCGGTGCTGGATGCATCAGCTTGAATGGAACATCGGTGACGAGTTCACCGCCCAAGGTGCCGCAGTTCAGCTTCACGCGAATCGAATAAGAAATCACGATACCCATGGCCTCAGTTGGGCATTTGCCCTCAGCAACCATGGTAGAAGAGGCCAGGTTGACATCATCATCCTGAAATAGATCCAATTCATCAATAATCCAATTAAGTCTTTAGCCAGTCTAAAATAAGGGTAGCAAGAAGATGATAATATTTATTTTAGCTGTGATACCTTAAGATGTCCATCTAGGGCAATTCCGCGACGATCCTTGTTGCTGCTGGCCAGAGGCACAAGATAGAATTGCTTGGTGAAACTCGCTCCAGGTGTAATTGGGCAGCCTTCACGGGTTTCTAAGCTTGCGACGTGACGAGAGAATTGGGTAT
The DNA here is from genome assembly GCA_018902335.1 of Eumacrocentrus americanus. Classification (NCBI taxonomy): domain Eukaryota; kingdom Metazoa; phylum Arthropoda; class Insecta; order Hymenoptera; family Braconidae; genus Eumacrocentrus; species Eumacrocentrus americanus. The sequence goes on from JABSMT010053384.1 coordinate 8,028, forward strand.
TTACCATTGTCACCTCGCAGTGCTGGACTACGTACATCTATTAACAGAAAAAATTTTTTCTTCTTTATAATAGCTCAATTATTTTCATGGGAATGCATTACAAAATTTATCATAGCATCGAAATTATGTGAAATACGATAAAAATACATAGATCAATTTTGTAGAGAATTTAATTTCCAACAAAAAAAGCCTGATGCGATTTTATCGTATCTCGTATAGTTTTAGAGATATATCAAATTTAGTCTTCTTGCCTTGATATTCTTGACTGCTTTGCGAGAATTGTTGGTGATAATGACATTAGCAGCGACTTTCTCGCCATGATAGTAGATCTCCCTGTCCAGAGTGACTTCAAGATTAAGTTTGCCATTGGAGAATGTGAATCCCTTGGATACCAGGGAGCTAGGAAGTCTTCGTCCTCGACTAACTGGAGCGAATTGAAGCTTCTTAATAGCCAGGGACACGGACGATCGTTTGTGGCCCTTGTCCTCTTCATTCTCGCCAACGTAGATCTTGACGACGTAGTCGACACCAAGGGGTTTGCCCTGGTCGTCATCACCAGCCTGGAGAGTAACCGAGCTCGGCGAATTAGCTGGGAAGACAAAGGTAAATGGGAAAGCATTAGATCCAAGTTTCTTCAGGAGACGCTCTTGAATTGCTGTTGTTTCTTGCTTCTCCTTCTTCATGGGAATGATTTGATCGCGTGCGATGACCATTTCCTTGCTGAATTTCACGCCCATGACCTCGTCTTCCTCTCGGCCATAACGGAAGGTCGTGATGACCTGTCCGTAGACCTTGCGTCCCTGGAGATAGTCATTCTCCACGACAATCACACCGTCAATTGGGTCTACATGTTCTAGATGATCGATGAAGTCGCGTTTGCCGAGGTAGACTGTGACCTTCCCTGAAAACGAAATAATTAAATGATAAATGAATTAATCAATTAAAATAGAAGACGATGTTTTATCTCTTGTAGGAGCTTGCTTACCGTTAGGGGTGGTCTTTTTGAAAACCTTTACGGCCACGACGTAGGCCAAAAGTAACAGTGGAAACATTTGGCTTTTGTTGTTGGAACTCAATCCAAGAAGTTTAGCTGAAGTTTGTTTCCCGCCCAGAAGTGACAGCTTTCTGGCTCTCTGCGACGTGTATTTGTAGTCCTGAAGGGGCTTCTCAGCAGAGAAGCCTTATTGGAGTAATAGCATTACTATTATATAAATCAGTTAACACGATTTAGGAAATGTATTTCGTTTCGTTGAGAGGACTCATTGTCCACGTGGCTCATCACGCTCAGTGAACAACTGATGGCCAATCGACGACGTATTGTTTTGCTAAAACCATCCATTCATCATCCTGTGAACCATGAAATTTCAGCTACATTGATTATATATCAATAAATGTATTTGTCTCTGTAGGATCTGAATTTACGTCACAGTGAATTGAAAATTGTTATACAACGATGATACAGGATATAATCAATAATCCAGTGCCTATTCAGTCTTAAGATTTATATTTATTTCAATAATAAGTGTTTACATTGTATAGAGGTATTTTAATCCTTGAAAATCATGTATCATGAGCACTCAAGGAGTTAATTAATTCTTTCTCGGTGTTTACTTCTTCTTCCTTTTTTTTTCTCATTGTCGCCACTTAATTGTAAACCATTATAATTTTTTTTTTGTTTTGAGTATACATAGCTTACAATATAATTCACTAAAAACCGAGCATACATTTCGCTAATGCCGCTTTAACGTCTGTCTTTGACGGTTTATCCTGACGTCCACGCCTTTTTATTGTTCAATTCATTGGCCACCACTAACTGTAATTCTTCTAATTCCATGCGCCAACGAATCAGTCCGCAATCATGTATTATCACGACGTATAAAGCGAGCTCTATTGCTAAGAAAAAAAAAAATGAATGAAACCATATAAACATGTGGCATAAATTTTAACTTAATTCAAAAAAGGCATTTTCAATGGCCTTTTTGCTAATTTTTTTTTTATAAGACTATATCAGTAATCGGCGACCTTATGTTACAATTTTTCAGGTTGTTTTTCGTATTTTTTTGTGAACTAAATAATAAATATTACTATTCGCTATGCGCTGAGCATAAGGGAAATAGGAAAATTCGTATATTCGTTAAAAATCGCTTTCCTTCCTTTCCCAGCAAGTATTCTTATGGCCAACAACTGGAGTAACAGATCATTCATTTGGACAATCGTGACAAATTCTTATTTCCAAAGTAACGAACTTTACATTCCTAACTCGTTTATGTAACAAAGAGAAAAAAAACAATTATTAAAAATAAGTCAGTTTTGTGTTGGTGGGGTTATTAACTAAAGAAATTTATCATGTTTTTTTAGACTTAAATCGATTATTAATATTATACAACGGATCCGCATTATCTTGATAAATATGTCTACAGTAGGCACAGTAACTGCATTTTTAATATAATATGTTTATTACTCTGCAATTTATTGCGCTTAAACGAGCGGTTGGCTACCAGGGAACGAAAAGATTCTTAAAAATGTATGAAACTTTTATTATTAACGTTTTATTGTTCATAATGCATCCGTACAATGCTATAATTCTAGACATTGTCCGAATTTTATTTTTTTTCATTCAACTTTTCGATTTATATTTTTTCTTCCTAAGGTATTTGAATAATGAGCACTCGGATGATTTATGAAGCTACAGAATGGACAACTATTTTGCTCAAAAGCGATGTACAAAAGTATATAATTGTAAAGTAGAATTCGTATTGGACAATTAACATGAATTTATTCTACAAGAGGTGAATGAGAAAACTTTATCAAGAGTGTGCTGATAGTGCCGTTTTTAAATTGTAATGAAGAGTATGAACACATTTAACTTTTACAGAAAGCTATGTTTCTTTGTTCTTAGCCATGGCATCTCCTAAATGCTTTAGAATTTATGGGTCATGAAGGAGAAAATATATATATATGTATATATAATGTGTGGCGATAGATAATTCAATGAAATGAGAATGTGCGCTATATTCTAATTAACAAAAAAAAATTGATTTATTATTTTTTGTTGTTTCTTGTTATAGGTATCAAAAAATGTCTACATAGAATTTATCTAAGACTCTCGTCTTCTCCCTAACCGTTTACAAACTTTGTACAACCATTCATTTGACGATTATCGAGTCCGTTTCTTTGATTATTTTTTTTTAATTAATCATTTATATAATAAGATGGAAAATTGATGAAACTCGATATTGTCGTCATCATCTTGCGATCAAAAAATCATTTTTCGTTTCTTTGCTAGTAAGACTATACAATACCATCAATTAATTAGACAAGACTGTATATATATTTTTTTTTACAAAAGAGATTTTGCAGAGGATTTGTGCAAAATGAAATTCAGTTGGTAAAATATCGAATTTCAAGATCGAGATTTTGCAAAAACAAATATTACTTTATCATTTTTGTTTTTAGTAGACTCACAACATTTACAAAGTTCCCTGATACCAGCGCGCTTCTAATATCGGACAGTACAAATATTGTGTTAGTCGATTTTTTTTCTCTTTACTAGTATACATTGTGAATTTGTATTTCTCGGTCGTCGTATTTATTTCTTTTTTGTTTTAGTTTTGTTGCACTACAAACCTACTAAACTTATTTCACTATAAACTTCCTCCTTTTATGCCAAATATTTTCGTCTCAATTGTCGCTTTTAATTTAGCTTGATTTGATACACATTTTATGCCCGAGGCGGCGCTGGCTACCTTCTGCTTAAACTTGAAGCAAAATTTCTCTCATTTAATTCATGCAGTGGAAATATATCTGCGATAAATGGAGAATTTAATTCTGTGACGAACAAATCCTTCAATTATAAAGAACGAATATTCTTTATTTGTTATACTCTCCTTACCTAACACTCTTCACAGAATCTTGTCCTTAGAAGTATGAATCCTAGCTTAAGATAGGTCTGAGAAATATAATAATAAACGTCCATTAATAAAAACTTTATAATAAACCCTTCAATAAATAATAAACAATAAAAAATA
>JABSMT010053395.1:0-12051 GCA_018902335.1 Eumacrocentrus americanus
TATAAAAATGAATTAAATATTTCTTTAAGATTATTAGAAAAAAAAAAATTGTTTTTTAATACAAGTCTGTCGTTAAGCGGTAAAAGGAAATCATTTACAAAATTGATTGTAGCACGAAAACTATGCGAGATACGAGAAAAATACATGAGACCTTTTTTGTAGAAAATTTAATTTCCTACAAAAAAGCTTCTATACAATTTTATTGTATCTCGTGTATTTTTCGAGTTATCTCCGAAAATCTGAATGAATGAATTTTTGAGAAAGAAAAATTCATTAAAAACAAAATTGATTATAGTTCAAGCACGATACGAGTTACGACAAAAATGCATGGGACCTTTTTTACAGAGAATTTAATTTCCTACAAAAAAGGTCTCTTGCAATTTTATCGTATCTGTTAAAATTTTCAAGATATTTGTAAAAATGAAAATGTCGAACATTTTCCATAATTTTTTATATCTACTTTTATATCACTTAACGATGGTATTGTTAATTTTTTTCTCAGTGTATGAGGTCTTTTCTATTTTAATTTGCCTTTGAGTCTCTAGTGGCTTTTACAATATGACACGAAAACAGCTCTAATTGATTAAGTGATAACAAAAATAATTGTTTTGACAGTGATAATTGCTATTTATACTTCTCTCTTTGTCCTGTGAGTCTCAAATTCGTAAAATTTCTTGAGATACACATTCTCAACCCTCCACACGTGTACGTCCGTCATATCTCTGTGACGTCTGTTGAACCTCATCAGTACAGATGAGCCATCGATCTTTCGTATATTTGTCCAAGTAACATGATGATGATAATGTTGAGACAAGATTTAAATTAAAAAAGAAAAATGCAAAACTAAAAAAAAAATCTACGACTACATGTACGATACATATGTATATCTTGGTTGCTGCACCGATCATATTATAAAGTATTGTAAATAGACAATATACATGTATTTTTACATATCATTGGCCTTCTTGAAGAAATATAGCTTGTAAATCTATTGATAATCACGTCGATTCACACGAGTTTTCAGCCTCGTCTATTATACTATATCTTCAACCTTTTCTTTTAATTCCAAGTTCTTTTCAATGAAGAGAAGACGAAAGAATTAATCATCAAATTATTTTAAATAATATCTTTTTTATTATAATTTCAATCCAGAGGGGCAAAAGTTAATTTATCAGCTAGTTGGCAAGAATATTTTCAAGTAAAATCGCTCTGAGGATTTACTTCCAATGTCTGAAAGAAGAAAAGTCAAAGTAAATAATCTTAAAAATCTAAATAAAAATGTTTTTCCATACCTAGTTGTTTGCGTAGCACCTTTGTTAGACGTCTGGGAGGTCGTGGAGCCTGTAAATAAATTCACAATCATGTTTCAGTAGTGAATCAGTAAAAGGAGATAAGTCGAAATACACTTTTTCCTTAAAATCTTTTACAAAATTGATTATATCTCGAAAACTATAGAAGATACAACAAAATGGCATTAGACATTTTTTGTAGAGAATTTAATTTCCTAAAAAAAAGTTCCCCTGCAATTTTCTCGTATCTCGTGTAATTTTTGAGATATCTTGAAAAATCTGGATGACTGTTTTTTTTTTAGAAGAAACAATTTGTTAATAACAAACTTGATTATATCTCGAAAACTATGGAAGATATGATAAAAATGCAAGGGACCTTTTTTGTAGAGAATTTAATTTCCTACGAAAAATGTTCAATAAGATTTTATCGTATATCTCATAGTTTTCGAGATAATTCAAAAAATAGAATTTAAAAACCAAAAATTAGAAATGATTTGGTTTAAAGAAATAGTCATTTTTGTTGTATACCTTTGCGCTTAGTGTTACTCGGTCGACTGGTTTTGCTACCACAGATGAGGTCATTGATGTAGCGCGGTCCAGCTTTCGTGTCCTTTCCCTTAGCTGACTTAGACAGCTTCTCGTTTTTCATGTTGTAAATAGCAGTCTGATAAACGACTTCCATCGGTTGCCTTTTGGATCTAATGAAAATAAATAGGAATGAAGACAAAATAAGCAATAAAATATAAATGACCTCAACCCAGCAGCCTAGATTTAACTAAAAAAACATTCGAGACGATACCTAGCAGATCCGGTTTTAATCTCAGATCTCTTTGGAGTCGATTCAACACTCGTGGGACTTGACTTTTGCAATGATTTCATCGTCTCTGAGGTCGTTGGAGACCTTTTTTGAGCCTTCGTCTTCCCAATTGATCCATTGGAGATCGAGGAACGTGTTAAACTCCCCGAGGAACGTTTCCCCAGCTTGCTTGGACTCTTAGCTTTGCTTCTTTTCTTCTCCAGAGTATTCTTAAGACTCTTTGTGACTTCAGCCACGAGACTGGACGACTCGCGAGGCTCTGTTGCCTCTGGGGACGATTTATCCTTCAAATTATCAACTCGATAGTTCTCGTAAATTGGAAACCTATCGCTGGAGGTCTTGAAAACGTTTACGTACACGTGATTCTCTTTTGAAGCATCAGAATTCGACTTTTTCACATTTTTGCTGGCATTACTATCGCTAGCTTCGTTTTTCTTTAGTGAAGATGATGAGGCCATTGAGTTAGAGTCTTCAGGAGGCTTCTTTAACGTTGGAAGATTGTCCTCTACCCTGGCAATCGTCGACTCATGGGTCGTGACGACTGTCGAGAGGACTCTATTGTTCTCTGAGTCCTTGGTGACGATGTTGCAGTCATTCTGGCCGTGAATCCTTCGAGATATCACCTCAGACACTGCCTTAGGCGATGCCAGCTCTTCGGGCCTCTTCAGGTCATCAAATTCTGCAAATAAATCGACCGATGATTAATCATTGAACAGCGAAGAAATGTTTTTTACAGCTTATTACCTCGATCATGTCTGCTATCTGGCTTGCCCAAGCTCACAGTCGTCGTGTGCAGCCTCTGATTTCCATCAATTCGTTCCTCAGGACTCGCCCAGAACTTTCTGGACTCCAAATCGACGACACAATAAGCTCCAGAGCTGTCGTTATCCACTAGAGACGCTTTTTGTTTCGCTTCAGGCATCTCTGGCTTGACGACTGTCCTTCGTGGCTGCATTCGTCCATTATTACCATTGACACCAGGCTCTGAAAGTCTTCCAGAATAGCTTGGTGGTGCTTGGACAAGCTGATTTTGATTCCTACGTCGACGACGAAACTTATTCGTCGGTGGTGGCTTGCCATCAGTCTCCACAATGTTGACTTTGCCGGAATCCGCTGCGAAATGAACTTCAGTCTTGCAGAATCCGACTTTCTTCACTGGTCGACCTGGCAAACTAACTGTTCCCTCATCTCCAGACGAGTTTGTCTTAGTCAGAGACAATTTTCGAGGCTTCAGAGGCTCTTTAGTGAGCACTGGAGATGCACGAAGAGTTACAATGCTCTTTTTGCTTCTGGAATCCTCTTGGAAGGACTCTGGACTCATGAGATTCACGACTGTGACTGCACTGGGCCGACTAGGAGGGACTCTACGACGAAGAGAGCCATAGTCACTGGACGTCTGTTGGTCTCCAATCCTCACTGAAGCTGTACGAGGTCCCGAAGAAGTCGACAAAGCCATTGACGAATAAATTCCCTGGGTCGAGTCGGCTTTCTTGGAGTCTTCAGGACTTGAGACAGACACTGAGACAGTGGTGGGGATTTGTAGAGACCTTCTGCTCTTGCAATCTCGAGTGAAGGAGCCCGAAGACAAGCGCGATGACCCATCTGAGCCCACTAGACTAGTTAAATCTTCGTCTGAGTTGCTTCTCTTGGGCAATAAATGTCTTTCAAAGCCATTGCCATCCTTCAACGAGTCTTTCATACGTAGAAGAGAGCTCTCGGGTGAGCTGGAGTCAATTTCAGGCATAGAAGAGAGACTCAAGGAAGGAAACGTCCATGGATCTGTCCTCAAGACGTCGTTAATTCCATTTAGCACAGGATCCTTCTGCAAAATTCCAATTAAACTCATGTATTTCACACAACAATCAGGCATTTAAATACAACAAATCCAGGTCTCACCGAGTGATCAGGCAGAATACTTTCCACAATGCTATCAGTAACTCTGGAAGACGACCATTGAGAAGCACGAACAACCTGGACAGATCGTCCTGGCTCTTGGCTCTGGAAGATCTCCACCTGTCTCCGAGCTTTCTGCATCACACTCCCATCAGCAGAGTTGCGCTCTCGCTGGTCTGATACCTGGGGAAGCTGATCTATTAGTCAAGAATAACTTAAAAGAGCTGCTTCAATAGGCATTACCTTGCCATAAGAGTGAGCTGAGGCATCATTACTAGCTCTCCATCGTCCAGTTTCAATCCTAGCACGTTCTAGCATCCCAGTGAGTCGATCAACCCTCGACCATTCCCTGATTTCCTCGCTCTTGAAGGGCGTACCATCGTCACCAAACCTTCCTGGCGACGACAGCACTACTTCCATCTTCATTTTGTGAAGCAATCCTGGTTCTAGCTGGTTCAAAAGCTGGTTTCCAACACCTGGAACATCATAATCTTGTTAAATTGTTGATAATTATGAAGATGAGCAGTGAAGGACTGATGTTTGAGCCTTGAGCTACTTCGATAAGATAAAGTATTGTACTTTCTGCTTTGGTGAGACCTTGCAGAGACTAATTGCGAGATTTAGATAGCGACAAATCCGTGTCAGCTTGTGCATAATAGCTCGACACTTATGCAAACGTGTCGCAGAACGTGGGAAGACCATTGGTAATGCTTCTTGATAGTCATGAGTAGGCGAATACACAGCTAAGATCTTGCAAAGCAAAGAGATCCTCTGGTTGGAACCCAAGGACGCGGATATTACTCGCGCCCCCACGACGACCCAGACCGCCCTCTCAGGTCCTCTTCTCCTTTTATTGCCTCTTCGTCTGCTCTTTCTCTATCCTCCATGTACCTATACCTCAGCCAAGCTGAGAGAGGCATCCAAGTCACTTCTGTTTGCTCGTGTAGCAGTCGTGATAATCTCTACTCCCTCTTCCATTCTTTCTTTCTGTCATCTTCTTATTTCCACCGACGAAATTTATGCACGGTTCCGCTTTCAGCTGGGGTAAATGAACTCTCTGCAGTTGAATAAAACCTTCGAGAGTCATTGGAGACATTTGAATTCAGTGGTGAAGCAGATAGGAGATAAGTCGAAAATTCATTGATTTTTATAAATTCTAATTTTCGAATTATCTCGAGAACTATGAGAGATACGAGAAAATGTTATTGAACCTTTTTTGTAGGAAATTCAATTCTCTATAAAAAAGGGTCTATGCATTTTTGTCGTATCTCCCATAGTTTAACGAGATAACATCAATTTTGTTTCTAACAAATCGTTTTTCTTCTCAATAAATGAGTCATTCAGATTTTTCAAGATATCTCGACATTTCTACGAGATACGAGAAAATTGCATGGAATCTTGTTTTTAGGAAATTGAATTCTCTACAAAAAAGGTCCTATAAATTTTTGTCGTATCTCCCATAGTTTAACGAGATAACATCAATTTTGTTTTTAACAAATCGTTTTTCTTCTCAATAAATGAGTCATTCAGATTTTTCAAGATATCTCGACATTTCTATGAGATACGAGAAAATTGCATGGAATCTTTTTTTTTAGGAAATTGAATTCTCTACAAAAAAGATCTGATGAATTTTCGTCGTATCTCCTATAGTTTTCGAGATATAATCAATTTTGTAAAAGATTTCAATGAGAAAGTGCTGTATCTCAAGCTTATCTCCTTTTACTGCTTTAATCTACTGAATTAATTCTCTAGAAATCTTCAAAAAATGAACTTTTCATTATACCTTACATTACAGGGATACATGTTTATAATTGTTGTGAAGATTTCATATAAACAACGTCAATTTGTTCCAGTAAATACCCCAACTTTCTCGGTTTTCCTCAAGGCAAAATGAGAGATTGGCACAGAGATGAGTGCAATTATCGCGCCTCAACATACTAATTCGTTCCACATGAGCTCATTGAAGAATCTCAAATCATTGAAAGTGTACACACACCATGACTTTCCTCTCACTGATAATAAAAGCAAAAAGAGTCATGAAGAAAGAGATCATAAAAGAGGTTTTAGAATGAGTAAAACATGTATTATCAAACCATAAAGAAAAAAAAATGAAAGTAATGCTTAACACATCCATACAACAAGCAATTTGCCTTCTTTCTGAGCCAAGAAAGTTGGTGTGTTTGGTGTGTGAATGCGTGCAGCAAATAATAATAAAGTTCTGCTATTTCGTAATCCCATGACTGGGCTGATTAACATTTCCTGTCTCGTGTGTCTCCAGGTGATCTTCAAGTAGGCGGATATCAAAGATTTATGCTATTTCTTCCTCCTCAGATTATATTCTTCTGTATCTATCTCCAACGAGGTCAGTGCATCCTACAGGGGATCCCCATTGTCCCGGAGCCGGACACCAAGATGTAAAAACGACGAGGAGCACGAGAAGAAAGAGCGAAGAGATACCAAGGGCCTTGTATGTGTTTGTGGATCAGGACTGGTGGCATTGCCAGCGGTAAAGCCGGTTTCCCGTCGATTTCGAGGGCACTGGAGTCTGAAAGATACTCGTGGGAGGACACAAGAGCATAATATCGACAGCCCTTTCATTAAAAGGATCTTCTAGGTCGTCAGAACGCGAGAAGAGTCATTTAAAAGCTCTACCATCAGCTCTACATGTTTCCCAGAGCTTCCGGAGCATAAAGTCTATGAAGACATGGACTAATGGACCTTATCAAAGGTGGAAAAGGTGAAGATACACCTGGACATGGCCATAGAAGTCGCCAAAGTCTGAAAGAAGAGCACGAACTTGAGCCAGAGTTACTCAGAGCTACTGATCTCTCGCTTCCGAATAAGGCCTTTCTTTCTTCCTCGCATGAGTGCAATCAATCGGAAACCGGTTGAGGACACGACATATATCACACATGCAATGACACACTTGGATTGGAAGCTTATTCTCAAGACTAGCCATCCAAGAAAGTCATCAAACGCTGCTGCTGCTCTATATCTTCAACGAAATTGAATAAGAATTTGATTTTGCTGAATTATTCTAGAGCTTTCGCAATTATAATTGAGATGATTGATAATAGAGATCTTACGGTTCTTTTCCTGGGCCTCTTGGTCATCGATCACTCACTGAATTGGTCAAGAAACGTCGTCGCTTGAGCGTGGAACTGCTCCACGAGTCCCGTTCGCCTCTGGCGCGGATCCTTCACTGAAGCCTCACCACGACAACGAGAGTCTGCTGGACTTGGCTAAAAAGCGGGGGAGACCCATGAGAATGTGTGTTCACTCGATGACTCCACATCAGCTTCAGTAGTCCAGCAGCTGCGAGCATAGTCAAGAGTCTCTTCTAGCTTTGGAGATGTCTGCCTACGTCTCCTTCAGTTTTTTTGCCTTTGTCTGGTCTTTTGCATCAGCTATGCAAATTTATGCGCCTGCATTAAGTCGATATGATGAATGAAAAGGAAAAAAATCTTTTAGAAATGAGTTTGACTCATAGGGAAGCTATTGAGAAACATTGGTTCTTGATAGAATAAAAAAGACTTCTATTGTGAATTCGTTTAGCTTCTCCTCTCTTCCTCTAGTCTACGGTCTCATGTGCCGTTAGGACGATATGGTCAATTAAGAAGCTATCATTGTGACGCTATTGTCACCTTTTTGCTATTGTTATCATGGGAAACATGGTCATTCAGCAGCAAAGCAGTACAAGGCAATAAATGGAGATAATACTTTTATTTAAATCTTTCACAAAATTGATTATATCTTGAAAACTAAGGGAGATACGACAAAAATGCATAGAACATTTTTTGTAGAGAATTCAATTTCTTAAGAAAAAGATCTGATAAGATTTCTTCGTATATCTCATAGTTTTCGAGATAATTAAAGAAATAGAATTTAAAAGATTTTTCGTAGATATCAGTTCAGTAGCTTTCTTCCGACTAGAGGGATTTCTTTTCTGATTCATCTTCTGTTCTTGATGAAGCATTTTGTTGCATGTTTTTTCTTCTAATGTCCAAGAATCCGACGCAAATTTAACTTACTTAACAAAAAGGTTGCATAAATAACAAGGAATACTAGTTTATTATGAATTTTTATTCAAATTCAGGGACTTTACACAGTCATCAGAGGATCTGCATCCATTTTTGATACATCAACGTTAATGGAATTATTTAGAGAAGCTTTTAAGATGTCCGCAAAGATCTTGAGGAAGCCACGCTCTGAATCCGAGTGATTCGTCAGGATTACAATGGTTTCCTTGTGAACAGCATCGAGAATATCGTGATGAAGCATTTCTCCTGTGACGAATAGGTCTGCTCGGACGTTCTTCAACACTGAGACTCCAGCTCCAGCGCAGACTGCCACAGTTTTAATCAGTTTATCTGCAAGAATTTAATATTTTTAATGATGATCATCCGTAAAAACATTTTTAGATGAGGATTAGTAACAAACCTGGAGTGTGAACGCGTGCTAGACGTACATAGGAGAGGTTTATTCGACGTTTTACCAAGTTCACAGCTTCCTGGTCGGTTATAGGGTTCTTCAGGGTGCAGATCCTACCCATGCCGTTCTGAGGATCGCTTTCAGAGGGTTCTATAGGCATACTAGTTGCAATATCTGTAATTTAAATGAGGTTTACAATTTTTTTTTGATATTCTTCGAAGGCTTTAGGACAATTTGTGATAAAGGGAAATAAATACTGACCAAATGCCTCTGCCAGCCAGTCATTTACACCGCCTCTGATCGAATCGAAGCTCGTGTGTGGAGAATAGAGAGCAATCTTGTGCTCTATACATTTAACTGCAATTCGTTCCTGAAATATCAATTGAAATTGATGAATAAATAAATAAAAATGGCTTAACAATTGATTAATAAAGAAGATAATAGATACCTTCCATGTCTGAGTTGTCAATTGCTTCAGAGGAGCGAATATTGGAGGATGATAAGAGACAATAAGGTCTGTATGAAGATCCACAGCCTCTTGCATGACTTTCTCAGTTAAATCGTTGGTCAGAAGAACGTGAGATACATTCTTAGGCTCGCTGGGTTCAATTAGAAGTCCAACATTGTCCCAAGAAGCTGCCAGGGACGTATGAGCAAAGTTATTTAGAGCCTGAACGACCTTCTGAAGGGGAAGACCAGTTGATTCAGACATTTTTCGATGTTGCAGAAGTCCTCGTGATGTCACTAATCCCTTCACTAACTTCACACTAAGCATCTAGAATCAATCTTAAAGACACAGTCATTATAAATAAATTTCTTGTCCAGTTAAAAAATTATTCATCACGGCCTACAGATGAAAGAAATGATATACAAGATGTTTATTAACGAAAATGTTGTTATTAAATTATTTCTTTTGTACATGGCCATTGTCTTTAAGTATCTAGTCGCTGTAAAACCATATTTGGACCTTCCCATCGTCTCCAGCAGACGCCAATTGTCCAGCAACAACGGGATCCCATTGTACTGCATTAACGTCCTGGGAATGTGCTGTTTCGTGCGAGCAAATCACACTGAAATTCGGTTGATTCATGTCTGATTCACTGTCCTCACGAAATATTCTTATTGTATCGTCTCCACATGCAGTGACGATGAGGCCAGTTTTCTTGCACCAGTGCACGTCGTAGATGGTCCTCGTGTGATAGCCAGAGAGAGTGCAGACACACTTCCACACTGGGACCTTATCTGGAGTTGCAATGCCTGCTGCATTTCCAGGCTTGTATTCTTGCCAGATTTTCAACGTTTTGTCGTCGCTACATGTGGCTAATCTCGTTCCTGTACTGTCGAAAGATAAACTCCACACTGTGGACGTGTGGGAGGACAATGTAGCAAAGCAAGACCAGTCACAGTCTGTTGGGTCTTCCTTGAACATCTTCACAGTGTCGTCGTAGCTTGCTGAGGCCACAATGTCTTCGTGTGGATGCCATCGAACCTGAAATCATTTGTTTCAATAAGAATAGTCTCTAAGAAAGCTTTATTTCGTTGTTAAGAGTCTTTCTTGTTGCTTGTATACCTTTTTCACGTCCTGGACATGAGCATTGATCACAGCAGCACAGTCGTACTCATCGTCATTGCACTCCCATACCCATACAGACTTGTCTCTGCTACATGTGGCAATCAATTGACCATTCTTCGACCAGTCCACGCTCTTTACTTCGTTCTCGTGGCCCTCCAACGTTGCATAGCATTCAAATTCATTGGATTTCTTTTCCCAAATCGCTGTAGTAGCATCGAAACTCGCTGAGGCAATATAATTACCACATGGTGACCAGGAAATTTCACGAATTGTTCGTGTATGGCCCTCAGCAAGAATCATTTTCATTACCCACTTGGGACCCTCTATAGCCCATATTCTGATTGTCTTGTCTTCGCCACAAGATGCCAGAGTGTTGCCTTTAGGATGCCAGCAAACATTCCACACTCTCCCTCTATGACCCGAGAGACTTTGCTTCAGTTCCAGAGTACCCATCGTTACCTGAAAGCATAATAGGACAAATCTTATTTCTTTTTTGTCATTGTAGAAATTAAATTCTTTTAAAAATTACAAGAAACTAGGGGGGAGGTGGAGAATGTTTGCTCAACCCTTTCTGGCTACTCATCAAAGCATCAGTCGTTTCAATAATAATCCCATCAATTTTGAGGTTACGTAGACTTATTTAAATAAACTTACAATGTTCATAACAAAATGCTTACAACAATCGACTGCAAAACAATTTTTTTGTCAACCTAACCTCACTCTGATGAAGTGTGAATGACTCTGGAGACTGCTGGAAACCGTCTAAATAGTCAAAACAATCAGCAAGATATCTTTTTTATCCACAGAAGGCGCTCAGTCGATCAAAAGCTCCCTTTCGTTTGTGGTTTGAGTCTCGTACTCTTGTTTGGCTGCAAAAAAATAATAAAAAGCATAAAAGCATAATCAGAGAGGTAGTGATAAGGACAGAGGAGTCGTTGATGATTCACGGTGCTTGTTTTCCCACGCTAATCATCTCCAAGCTTCAAGCAATAAGGTCAACAGCATTTTTTAAATAATATATTGATGTAATCCAACAAAATTAGAAGTTACAGACGATATATTAACTCTAAATCGTGTTTCGCCACGTTGCCAACACCTACACATGGACAATGCCTGATAAACACGCATCAAGAAGCTGATATTGGCAGTGGAGGAAGCCGATTTTCGGTACAAAGCTAGATTAGAAGTCAACGTGGTCAGTCGGTCAGTCAGTCGGAGTCTCATTGCTCATCCTTGATTTATTACAATTCATTTTCATTATTTCCCTTTCTAATAACTCTTATTTGTCTGGATTAACGTAATCCAGGTTTTCAGGACGATATTATCAGGAATCATCATCATCAAGATCATCTTCGTCGGTGCTAACGCCTAGTGGAGCTCCTTCGCCGACGTTTTTTCATTCAAATGTACGTATATCCTGACTTGAACACGCCCAGCTAGTAAATCATTCGAAAATCGAGTGCAACGACCTTCAAATGAATGGATATGAACTAATGCGTCAATTACTTGGTCATGTGAACACATTAGATCAATGTAATCGTGTTATGATATGGAAATATTTAAAGGTTAGCCATGCTTTTCTAGGCTTGAAAGAGGCAAAAAGCTTCATGGGGGCGTAGTCTACTTCAGGATTGATATCCTTGACTCTGTTATTGATTGATTGTTTTCTTTGTTATTGGGTTTTTATTTTGATTTAGAAAGTAGGTATCAAGGCTGTAGAGGTAGTATCATGACTTAAATCGGTGATGGTTTACTCCTGGAAAAGCACTCAGGGCGATGGTGTAATCAGTCGTTTGATCACGGAGAAGGAGAAAATAATGCGCGTGAAGCAAAGATAATCTTGCTTGTGTCATACTGATAGAGTAAATTCTAATAAACAAGAAAAAAAAGACGATACAAAAACTATAAAATTAACATGAAATTAATATGTATGCGTAGAATGATTAATTCAGTAGTAAAACGGTCAATTAAGATAACTCAAAAATTACGGAAAATTTTAGACACTTTTATTTTTACAAATATCTCGAAAACCTTAAGAGATACAATAA